>JACXGM010007035.1:0-31475 GCA_016801145.1 Umbra pygmaea | reverse complement strand
CGCGATAACTTCCTGAAGCTGAGGCCTGCGATCGCCGACTCAAAGTTGCAAGTGTGGTTTTTCAGCTCACAGACACTAGGGGGGAGCGATACGACCAAAAATCAACTCGAAAGAAGTCATACAACCATTCCATTGACTTTGAAGCTGTTCAGTTAAGGTAAATTAAGCTAAATAAACTGCATAGTTCCCCTTTAAATGTGCAGGGATAGATGAAATTAAGGAATATTTGGTTCTCTTGAAAATGACAAGGTTTTCAAATGTTAAATATATACCATGCTCCTTCCCCTCACACACATGTTAGAACATCCAAATCATGAAGTCCAAAATACACATGCTAATATGTTTTAATGTCATAGTTCCACATCAGCAATGCCTGTGTTAACTGATCAAACCCTCTGATATAATGAGAATGATGGAACAGGTAGATGGAAACAAAAACATTTGGTGTGCATCAGTGGAGGCTTGTCCATTGAGGCAGGGGAGGTTGTTCCTCCTCATTTTTTTGAGAGGCAAAATGGAGTTAAAGAATGTAAAAAATTGTAATTGGTTCAAATAAACTCTTAATAAATCTCTGTATAACTTGTAATTCATTTATTATTTTGAAATAATAGTAGTCAGACCATCAAGGCGGCAGATAGAAATTACTACTGCTAGATATTTATTTTTTATTTAATCCCAATGAAAATCTATCTATTCAACCCTGAATTGTTACTTTATTAATTATTGACTGTTATTAAAATCAGACATATTGTTCAAAACTGTTTTCCAAGGTCATATGCAGAATGCTTTCATGCCCCGTTTATACAGGAGCCCCCTAATGTGCTTTTACTTTTGAAGGACACAAAAAATGTTCTGTCTCAGTTGGTAGAGAATCATGCTTGTAACACAAAGTTTTTGGACTTAAGACCCTCGGAGGAGCAGTAGTAAAATGGATCCCCTTACTGCAGGAAGTCTGCTGAATGACTCAAGTATAAACATTGTTATTATCCAGGCATTAGCAGAATGAAAGAAATTTGTTAAACTAGCTTATTCTGTTCATAGTGATGCTGATTCTTGTTTAGTTTGAAAGAATTTTCCAGACACATTCTCAATCAAATACTCACTACAAAGTGGCCAATTGTTTGCAATTTTGAAATTACATTGTCAGATACTAAAATAGACTTGTTCTATTTGAAATGCTCAATACCAGTGTCATACCTCTTCCTTCTACTCCCTGGTATTCACAGGGATTCTAACCCACATGGAGGCACTGAAAGATAAAAAAGGAGAGGTTATTTTAACATAAATTTGTAAAAATGATCTTGGTTTTGGCTTTACCTTTGTGCTAGTTCCTTTGTGCACAGAAACCCGTGACTTCTATGACATTTTCAAAGAGTCATCACAAAAATGTAAGGTAAAAATCTACAACCCAATGTTTTTCTCCAAGTCAAATTCCCTAGCACATCCAAGCTGTTTCTATGCGAATGATTTATACATGTTTTGATCTGCCACCAAAATTTCACATTTTCTGTTCACATTTGTGGTTATTTGACCCATGTATTATGATCATGTGGATAGTTATAATGATAAATTGTTTTTACAAATAACCTAGAGTTCATTAATTCTATCAGGAAAATTATTTATTTTAAAATAAAATGTACAAATACTGCAAAATGAAATGAAATGTGAGGAGTTTAAAGCTGTGAATGTAGTTATTTTCTTGTCATTTGCTATAGTAGCATCTCCCTCTCCTAATTGGCCCAAATACAGAGAACATAAACACACAATAATTTGATATAAAGTGAGCCCATTTAAACCTTATGGAGGTATGCACACATTGACTCTGTAATATGCCTTTGTATTAGATTAATGTATGCTGGTGTTAGATAAATTCAACCGTACATCTCAGAATTTCTCCCAAATTACATTCTCAGGGAACTATTTTAAAAACCTGAATTACGTTGTATGCCAACATATTCAGGGTTTTTTACATTTAAACTGCACGTTTCGTTATTAGGCTATATTTGTACTTCAATTACGTTGCTCCGGTACATTTTGTTTAGCGGATTTATGCGAGAACATTCCACACATTCCATAGCGTTAGAAATTATATTGCAACATTCACAGTTAAGGTTAGGTAGGAGGATACTAACGGTTAAGGTTAGGCATGAGGTTATTAACGGTTAAGGTTAGGGATGAGGTTAATAACGGTTAAGGTTAGATATGACGTTACTGAGGTTAAGGTTAGAGTTAAGGTTAGGGTCACGCAAGCAATGTAGAACAAAACACACACAAAGTGCCGGTCTTGATTTGAACTCGCAAACACTGGCATGCAAGTCGCGGATTTATACGCCCATCCACCATCCCTGACCTCCACGCTATTTGCATGATCTTATATATTCATGATCTTCAAATGTTCATATTTTACGTTTTTCGAGTGTTCAATTTAATTCCCTACAAACGTAATTGACCCTCTCATACGTTCATATTTCACATATTTCGGTTTAACAAAGTAGTTCCATCAGAATGTATTTCATGTGATTTAGGGCTGGATAAATTACACATAAATAAAGTAATCCCCACGTAATTTCAATGAATAAAGTCCCAGCATATTCACGTTATTCATTCTTTGCAATATTGTCATTAGTATAACAAAACCTATCATAGTTAAACAATTACATATGTTTATTATGTCTGTCAATTTCTATCTACAGATTTAAGGAATACAAATGCATTATTTTCAACACAGAGGACAGTCATGTTGTGTAGGATTGTCAATGTATTTCAGTATTTTTGTTGTGAATACTATGGTGCAGAGAACAGAAATGTGAATAGAATTCTATTGGCCAATATAATGGCATAGCTCCTTGACATGCGCAAGTGTGTACAGCAGGACTGTATTCATTATACAGAATGTGTATACAGTGGGTATAGAAAAGAATCACCCCCCTGTAAAATAATCACATTTTGTTGCTTTGCAGCCTAAAATGAAGACAGACACAGTTTTTGTTTCATTCAGCTGTATTTACTCAGTGCAACTTATAACATACAAGTGAAAGATATAACACCAACATGTCAGAACAAAGTAAAAAAATAAAAAACAATCACTGATTTGGAAAATGGATCACCCCCTTGTTTCAGTATTTTGTTGAACCACCTTTTGCTTTAATTACAGCCTTTAGTCTGTTGGGATACGTCTCTACTAACTTTGCACATCTAGACGTTACAATATTTGACCACTTTTCTTTGCAGAACTGCTCAAGTTCAGTTAAATTTGATGGTGACCATTTGTGGACTGCTGTCTTTAAGTCATTCCACAGATTTTTGATGGGGTTTATGTCTGGGCTCTGAGTAGGTCATGCATGGACATTCACCTTTTTCTCCTTTAACCACTGTGGTCAGTTTTGCTGTGTGCTTTAGTTCATTGTCATTTTGGAAGGTAAATCAATTTCCCACTGACAAGTTTCTTCCAGTGCGCAGCAGGTTTTTCTCTAGAATTTGACAGTATTTTGCCCCATACATTTTTCTTTCTATCCTGACAAGTGCTCCAGTCCCTGCTGCAGAGAAACAACCCTATTACCACCTCCATGCTTTACTGTAGAATGGTGTTATTTAGATGGTGAGCTGTATTGGATTTTCGCTAGACATATCGCTTGGGGTTGAGGCCATACAACTTCATTTTAGTCTCATCTGACCATAACACCTTTTTCCACATGGCCTTAAAATATTCAAGGTGTGTTTTGGCAAAGCTCAGTCCTGACTGCATGTGGCCTTTCTTGCAACCCTCCCATACAAGCCATATTTGTGGAGAATTTGTGATATTGTTGTCACATGCTCTCAATGACTACTTTTTGTCATAAATTCCTGCAACTGCTTCAGAGTTGCTGTAGGCCTCTTGGTAGCCGCTCTGACCAGTTTCCTCCTGGCTCTTTCATCCAGTTTGGAGCGACATCCTGACCCAGGGAGGGTCTGTGTTGTACCAAATACCTTCCACTTCTTAATAATGGACTCCACTGTGCTTATAGACACTGATAACGCCTTTGAAATATTTTTGTATCCATCTCCTGACTTGTGCCTGTCCACATATTTATCCCAGAGATCTTTTCACAATGCCTTGCCACTCATAGTTGATTGTTGTCTTCAGTTGCACTACCAAGGACAGAAATGCTTCAGGAAAAGCTTTTTTCATGCTGAGCTAATAAAAATGACAACGGATGATCACAGTAGAAAGTCAATTGGCTTTGTGTGCTGTTGAAGGTGATTAACTACACCTGGTTGGGTTTACAAGTCATTTTTAGAAGGGGGGTGATTCTTTTTCCAACTCAGTGATTCTGTTTTTTAATTTTAAATTTCTTTTTTCTGACAAGTTGGTATTATATCTTTCACTTGGATGTTATGAGTTGTACATACAGCTGAATGAAACAAAAACTGTGTCTGTCCATTTTAATTTCAGGCTGCAAAGCAACAAAATGTGATTATTTTACAGGGGGGTGATTCTTTTTTATACCCACTGTATATGGGGGATTAGGGATACATATTTTATTCGACACATACATGATGTACAGTAAATATCTACAAAACTGACATTCACACTCCTTTTCCCCCCACAGCATTCAGTATTTTTTTGCATGTGTTACTTAGCAAAACTGTCAGAACATACAGTATATCTAAGAAGTTATGTTTCCTGACAACTACTTTGGAAAATGTGATTATGCTAAGTGTCAACGTATGACAAGGGCAATTAGAGTTGCTACCCAAATGCTACAAGCAGTTGTCAGTTTATAGGAAAGATGTAGTGGTCAGGGAGAGTAAGCGGGCAGTAACACAACTGACTCTGATGGTGGCAAGTTGCTATTTTTTTGCCAAATTACAAAAGCTGTAAAAAACATATTTCCTGATATGTTGAAAATCAGAAATAGCTATTTAGATGGGAATTCTTACACTATGCAGTGTGATTTTAACAGAATCTGTAGTGATAACATGACAAGTTGTAAGACATTTAATAGCATATGTGTGCTTTTTAAATAAGAAATAGGGTGTATTTTCTTTTTATAAAACCAGCTGAAAGAGAGAGAGCAAAGGGAAAGTGCAATAAATAACAAACACATAAACACATTGCATGCTTACACACACATTTATTTTATGCTACTGTATCTCTGTGTGGGTTTCTGAACCCAACATTTACAGTAAAATCAGGATATCACACACACACACGCACACACACAAACACACACACACACACACAAGCAGTGACACATGTGCGGCAAATCCACAAATGCACATGTTGCCATATTGCATGCATGAATTGATATTTGAACTGTAGTGTATACCTCTAGATACAGTATTCAATGTGTGACACACACACACATAGGGTTCCAGGATCCCCTGACAGCAGTATTAACAGGATATGGATATGACAAAACGAATCATATTAATGAGGACGAACGTCCTCTTAACTTTTTTTTCAACCGCTCTGTTCTTCTACCCTTCCTGATACAGTGGGGAGCCGTTGCCGCTATTAAATTGTCACCATGCTGTCAGACCTTGACAGGCTGCACTAATCCATGCGACTGTCGCTCGTCAACTTCTCCGTCCTTTAAGAAGGAAGTGTTCACCAGCCTAGGAGCTGCTGTGAAGCAGTGGGCTATGCTATATTGGAGAGGCAGGGCCAACCCCTACTTTTCCTTGACACAGTAAGATATAGAGTGTTGTTTGAATCTGCAGGCTGTCATTTTACCTGTAAACAACATAACCATGAAAGGGAAAGCAAAAATCTTCAATAATGTGATGATGTTTCTCAGACATCCTTACTCTTTTTAGTGAGCCAACCTGAGTTTTTTAGTGAGCCAAGACCTTGGGGCTCTTTGCAAAAAGCAGGGCTTGGGTCTTTCCAGTGAGCCAGCATGGGTTGGTTAATCTGGATACTTTTTGATTGTGGAGGATTTTGACAGCAGGTGTTTAACAGGTTTCAGGAGTCCAACATTACACATTTGTCATGTCTGATGCCCCATTACCAGTAATTAAACGGCAGGTAAGCTGTAAAAATATATATTTTTCCTACTTAGGATTAAGTATTGCACGTCTTCAACAAGTAGTAAAATCCAAGGGTGTAGGAACAGGTGGGGATGGGGGACATGTCCCCCCATTGTTACAGACAGGCAATGTAGTCCCCCCCAATAATAAGAACAATTTGTGAAAGATATATGGTGTCCCCTCGAGACAGTAATCGCACATTTGTGGGTGTGTCATTCAAGATGTCTTGAGCTGGGTGCGCTCCGAAACCAGCCCTTTCTATCTCCAGAGGTCGCTTGAAATTTGAGAGTGACCCATGAGTGTACACAATACAATTGTGTCTCGTCTGGAGTTGTGCTCAAGAGGACGCAAAAATGTTGCTGAAATTTATCGGAATGTAAACGCAGCCTTAGAAAGTTAAAGTGAGATGTGTGCAGTCATAAACCAAGCTGCTCCAATGCATAATATGTACACCAGGGGGCTGATTTATCTAGTGTGTGTATTCATAAATCTGTGCGTAAACCATGCATGCAATCATTTCTACTTAAAGTGTGGGATTTAGAGACGTCAGATGTCTTGGCGGTTATGGAGTCTGACTTGTAGTCGGAAGGTTGCCGGGTTGATTCCCAACTGTGCCAAATGTTGTTGTGTCTTTGGGCAAGGCTCTTAACCCTAGGATACTCCAGAGGGATGTCCCGGTACTAACTGTAAGTCCCTCTGGATAAGAACATCTGCTAAATGGATAAAATGTAATGAAAATGTAATTTATCAATTTAAATCACTGAATCACAAGGTTATGAATGCATGGTAATATTTTTGCAATGTAGTCTAACACTAGACCGAGATTACTCTTCTGTCAAATAAGCTTTCCTCTCCTGTTCTGTATTTCTGGGCATTTGGGTTAAGTTGCAACGGCACATGCATTTAAACATCACGTTTCCTGAAGTCCTCTAATATTTCCTAATTAATGTCATTAACACATCCATGATTCATGGAAATGTTGCGTAAAACACAACAAGCCACAAAGAATGCTGTGACTTGAGTAGTGTAGTACCTGTTCTATCCAAACACCTGACGTGCATTTTCAGTGTGCCAAATGTTTGTTCAATTAGGCTACACTGCGTGTTTGTGTGTATTTTTGATTAAACAGCATTTTACGCACTTGCTGGCATCATAAATTGTCATTATTAACCATGTCTTCAACAGACAGCTGTCCCCTTCACAGCCACCAATCTAAGGGGGGATACCTTATGGCAAAGTTGCCATAAATGAGTTGTGGCTTGAGCCTGAGTAATTCTGAGTAAAGACATGGGTGAATTTACTATTAGCATCGCATATTACATGTGTATACTTGTTGATTGAATGGGTTCCCTTGAGGATGATGTATATCAGTGCAAATAATTCATTCTGAATAATTTGAATAAATGTGTACACTAGATGTATACCTATTTTTTCACATTTTCGGCACCACAATGACTTCCTCGTGTGGAAATATGTTTCTAATTATGTACTGCAATAATAAAGAACTGCTGCATTTGTGTAGATGAGAGGAGCAAAGTGTATGCGCGTTGTGCACACGCTACATTATGGTTAAGCATGCGCCCTTAAAATAGCATATGAATAACATGCCACTGACTTTTAACCAGGTTTTTCCTGGTCAGTGGCGGAATTGTTTTCGGTAACTGCAAGATAGCACCAGGGAACGTTTGCGCCGGAATACGCCTCTTCTTTTCGCTGAACCACCCAACGAACGCAAGTTCATTCCCTAATTTACCGACGCGCATCTGTGGAGGGAAAAGTCCCATATGCGTAGGGTGCAAGATAGGAATGATACATGCGTTTGTGTAAAAAGCAAATTGCGCTGGGTGTAAGATTGGGCCCATAGGGTTAGTGCTATAGGCTCTATTCAGTAGGCTCATAATTCACCCAGAATGAGCAAATTTATATGATGTGTCATACACTGTCGATCATATTGCCTCGAATGTTGGAGTCATAATGAGTTGTTCTATGATAAGTTACATATATGCGTTCCTAGAAATGACCGGATGAATAGATGACCTGCAGATTGACATCAATACCAACCCGAAGAATACTAGATTATGTAATCAAAACAGCATTCCAGTCCATGTACCATTGATATGCCTAAAAGATGCTGCAGCATGTAAAAGGCAACAGGTGGAATAACTCACTTATTCAGCAGAACAAATTTATTGGCATTTATTTCTACCAAGGCTACATTATGGAGCTATTGTGGATGGATGCCTATTATTGTTTGTTGAATATATTTGTTTGAAGATCAGCATATTTCCTGATGTAACATTTCTCCTTTCTTAGTGAAGTTTGACTCTTTACCGGTCAAGCGATTAACACAGTGTGTGACAAATAAATAATGCACTCAGCTTGGATGTATAGTTTACCTCGATATTTGTATTGCTCTGTAAATTCCTTTAACCTTATTGTAGTTGATGTTTCCCTAGGTTTTAAGGGATGAGCATATTTGGGTAATTAGTGGTGTGCTGATATGCAAATCATAGAGGCTGTGCACAAGCAATGACGCGAAGAACAATTGATATTTATCAATGGCTATTTCCTACTGGTGTGTTTAATTTGTGTATTGGAATGTTTAAAAAATCCCACTATTTTAATGGGTATATGCACGTTCTTCATTCCATTTGTACACATTTTGTTTATATGCATGCTTGATAAATGAGCCCCCAGGTACAAATGGTGAAGTGATAAATTGCTTGTTCTCAAACTGCGTCACCAATCAGTACATTTAGTTACCATTAAATGGTCTATTACCGCCACAGAATGGCGCTAGACCATTTAAAATGTGCTACTCTGAAAACACAGCTCTATGTTGCCTACAGTACAGTGCAATACTTGTTGGCAACTTTCACATATTACTATATTGAAACAGATATCACGTTTTGAAGAGAAGCTCACCAAAAATCAGTTTGAAAGATTACCTTTCTATGTGTGTGACTACGTGTTTCAGGACTGTCGTACATTGTTTTTACGTTAGGTGTGTGTTGCTATGAATTATCTCATGTTATTTTAGGCATATTGTCTATAGTTTAAAACAATCCTGACTGCTCAAAAGCCATTCAAAACATACTTTTAGAAATCGCTATATTGCCGCTTTCCGACCAAGTAGTTACAGGAACATAGTTATAGGAACATTCCACTTCTAAACAGTTCTACTTACTATCCTCCCCCAAACCGAGTGGCCATAGGAACTGGTTGGAGGGGTAAGGGAGTGACTGTACCAGAGCACCCTAGGCCATAGCTCAATGATACATTTTATAATTGTTTCATCTGATCTAAGGCTGTATGTTTTGGACACTCTGGTGAGGAGAGGGTTGGAGCTGTCAACCAATCACTATCTGGTGGTAAGTTGGGTCAGGGGGTGGGGGAAGACTCTGGACAGACCTGGTAAGCCCAAACGGTTTTGTGCAGCTCCGGCGGAGCTTTTCATGCATCCCTGTGGAGGCTGGGCGCATTGAACCCAAGTGGACAATGTTCAAAACTTCCATTGCTGAAGCTGCGGTGGGGATCTGTAGTCTTAGGTAGTGTTGTAGTCAAGACCACCTAACTCAAGACCAAGCCGAGACCAAGACCGAGGGAGGGCGAGACCGAGTCAAGACCAGCGCCCCACACTACATGACACAATAAAATGTGAAACATGATCAAAACAGCATCTCAAATTGATCTGAAAGATCCACATTCCCATAAAAAAATAGATATTAAACACTCACAGCTGAAATAAACTTAACCATCTGTATTCAATACTCCTGGGTGACCATCATTTAGTACAGAATGTAAAACAATTATAAATCGTTCATCACTAAAGTCTTCACTTTTCTCCGCCTTTTATCAACAATACATAAAGTTCTGTTGTTTTTAAACCAGCAACAATCCTTTTTTTTCAAAACCACATAGCTAAATGTGTAAAATGTTTAAAATGCAGAAAAGCTGTGTAATGAATACAGTAATTCTATGTGAAATGTTGATGTTTAGGGACAACTATTGTAAGTAAGAGTCTTTTATAGCTTTAATGTGTAATCATAGCAATAACATATATCTAATACAAAGAGGTCAGAAAGTCAGTGGCCTAACTGATGTGATTTATAAAAGTACAAAATGTATTTAATTGGGAGCAGTTTCATCAAAAAGTAAACACTGTATAAATCAATGGTATTTTGGCCATCACATTTTTCAAAGAGGTAAACAAGGAAGTTAAATGATTAATATGGTATGAGCCAGAGAGTGTGTGCTGGTAAAAAATACACACTTTGATCTGCAACTGTAAATTGGAACTTAAAAATTAGCTATCTGAAAGTAACGTGCCATACGCCATACAATAACCTATTTAATTTAGTAATTTCTCATATAATTTGAGGCGCATTAGTCTCCACTCTATGCTCATATTTCTAGGTTAGCTCTCTCACCCAAACGAGGGAGCATCACCTCGGCGCGTAGCTTTAATGTCGGGAGCTGTATGCAGCTGACATTAGCTAAGGTCGATGTAACTTAACATTAGCTACACACGCGCAGCAGTTTGTCTACATTACTCATCGATCAAATAAGACTATGGTGGGACAAAAATGCACACTTCTCGAGTGGAACCGGTTTTCAATCCCCATCCGAGGCAGGTAGGAAACGTTAGTTAGCCAGCTTTGCTAAACATCACTCTTGTAGCTTACCTTCTTTGTGCTTCCTTTCTAAGTGATGATAAAAGTTTGACGTCTATGAAATCGAAGCACTGCAGTATTTACAAGAAGCTTTCCTCGGAGTGCGAGTGAAAGGGGGCGTGGATGGGTGACAGCGGTAACAAAAATACATAATTAGCCATGAGTCACATTATTGCTTGGATTTGAATTAGTACGTTTTACATCCAATAAAAGCAAAGATGTTGGCAAAAATTAGACAATATACTGGCAATTTAGTGATATTTCCACAGTTATGGTCTTGACTGGTCTTGAAAAAAAGTCCAGAGTTCTCAATATCCGAGACCAAAACAAGACCGAGTACAAATGCGGTCGAGACCGAGACGAGACCGAGACCATCAAAAAGTGGTCTCGAAACCGGTCTCGAGACCAAGACCGGTCTCGAGTACTACAACACTGGTCTTAGGGTCTTGGGTGCCTCAAGGGGCGGTAAACCACGAACACCGTGGTGGACACCGGTGGTCAGGGAAGCCGTCCGACTGAAGAAGGAGTCTTTCTGGGATATGTTATCCCGGAGGACTCCAGAGGCAGTTGCAGGGTACCGAAGGGTCCGAAGTGCTGCAGCCTCTGCCGTGAAATAGACAAAGCAGCGGGTGTGTGAGAAGTTCGGAGAAGACATGGAGAAGGACTTTCGTTCAGCAGCAAGGTGTTCGCCACCTCAGGAGGGGGAAGCGGGAAACCATCCAAGCTGTATACAGTAAGGATGGCACTCTTTTGACCTCAACTGAGGAGGTAATAGGGCAGTGGAAAGAGCACTTTGAGGAACTCTTGAATCCAACTTCAATTCCCTCTATATTAGAGGCAGAGCTAGAGGAGGTTGCGGGATTGTCGTTGATTTCCATGGTGGAAGTCACTGAGGTAGTCAAACAACTCCACAGTGGCAAAGAACAAGATGCGAGGTGCTCCTCTGTTTGAGCGACTCATGATTCAAGGCTGTAGATAACATATTTAATAATATTATACATTATTTACCAACACTACCAACAGTGACAATAAATGTAGGAGATATGGACAATAAACGCTAAAACGCAATCTGCATCAAGTTATGTGAGTTTTGACGGGACCATCTCAATCAAAAAATCACAGAGACGCATCTATACCAGAACGGACCTTCTGAAGCTACAAGCTCGCCAGTCAATAACAACAGGCCAACTGGATCTTACACCGAAAATCCTGTTAAGGAAAAGGATACAGAAAAAATGTGGGTCAAGAGGTGGAATTAGGAATAGGTTAAGAGGATGAGGAAGTAAGCTACCATTACCAGCTTTCACTCTGTCAAATGTGCAATCACTGCGCAATAAGATGGATGAAATTTCCGCACTGGTTAAGCTTGATTCAGAATATCGGAAAACAAGTTTATTTTGCTTCGCTGAAACGTGGTTGTCTGTGGACATTACATTAAGCCTTAATGGGTTCACATTAATTTGCTATGATCGGGACACGGAGAGAACAGAAATCAGTTGGGGGCGGTCTTTACATTGCTGTTAATGAGAGATGCGCAACGAACTACACTGTTCGTGAGAGACATTGCTCTCGCCAGTATGAAATTATGGTGGTGTCGTTTCGTCCCCACTATCTACCCTGTGAATTTCAACAAATAACTGTGATCCTTGTTTATGTACCTGGCCCTGACAACAAAATCTCATCGGAGCGCATTGCAGAATGTTACAACAATGCTGTCTCCAGGGCATCTGATCAGCCTGTGTTTTTGCTTGGGGATTTCAACAGCTGTGACGTCACCCCATTACTCCCCCAATTAGAGCAGTATGTCACTTCAGCAATGCGATTGGATAGGACGCTGGATTTATGTTTTGGAAACATTCCAGGTGCATATGTATCCAAGTCCCGTCCTGCCCTTGGTCTGTCAGATCATAATGTGATATTACTACTGCCCAAATGCATAGACAGAAATTAAAAACACAGAAGATTCAGACTAAAACCATAAAAGTCTGGAATTCTGAATCTGTAGAAAGGCTGGGTGGATGCTTTGAACTCACAGACTGGGAAATATTCTTTGAGGCCTGCAATGGTGACTTGAACACACTTAATGAGTCCATCTGCTCTTATGTATCATTTTCTGCAGACGGTGTCACTCCATCTAAACAAGTCAAACTCTTTGGTAATAACAAGCCATGGATTACAAAAGAGCTCAAACACTGTCTAAATTTGAAAAAAAAAGTCTTTTATTCAAGGAGACAAACAACTTGTCCAAGATCTCAGAAAAGAGCTAAAGCATAAGATCAAGCTTGCCAAGGTTAATTATAAGAACAAAATGGAGGAGAGGTTCACCAGGGGAGATGTGAGGAATGCCTGGAAGTGTCTTACCACCATGATGGGCGGACTCAGAAGGCTGAAACAATCCAATGCCCAGATCATGCTGCCTTTGCAGAGGAATTGAATACTTTCTATGCCAGGTTCAACAATGCAGATCCTGCTGAGGGTTGGATCCCACTCAAAATGAGCCATTGCTCTGAATCCATCTGTGTGGAGGAGAAGAGGGTTGCCTCCATCTTTACCTGTCTCCATTCTACCAAACCTCCTGGCCCAGATGGACTGAAGGGAAGCATCTTAAAGGAGTGTGCACCTCAGCTAGCTCGTGTGATGACTCAACTTTTCCAGCTGTTCCTTGATGCCAGCTTTGTACCCAAGGCGTGGAAGGAAACTACCATCATACCTGTTCCAAAACGACCCAATGTCAAAGCGATGAATGATTTCAGACCTGTGGCGCTTTCCTCCATCCTCTGCAAATGCATGGAGATAGTTGTTGCAGATGAACTCATCACCATGGTCAGAGGGAGCTTAGACCCACTTCAGTTTGCTTATAAATCAAAGTGAGGTGTAGAGGATGCCAGCCTGACTCTTTTGACACTGTAACAAGACACCTTGACTCTTCCAACACCTTTGTCAGGATCTTATTTATGGATTTCTCATCTGCATTCAATACAGTGAACATAAACACTCTTCTGCACTGCCTCCAACAGCTGTAGGTTAACCCAATTCTGACACTCTGGATTATGGAGTTTTTTTTTAGGACAGACCAGAGCATGTGAGGATACATGGTTTTAAGTCCACCAACGCTATTTTAAACACTGGAGTGCCTCAGGGCTGTGTGTTGTCACCTGTCCTATTCTCCATCTATACAAATGAGATCACCTGCAGCAGCAATGGGCTCAAGCTATTTAAGTATGCAGATGACATGGCCTTGGTGGCCAATCTCACTGATGATGACTCCCTGTCCACTTACAAGCAGTATGTCAACACAATGGCACTTTGGTTCAAGGGAAGTTCACTGGAGCTTAACATCACCAAGACCAAAGAACTGTGTTGCCATAGGGGCCGACTGCTTGATACTCCTCATCCACTATCCACACCTTTGAGACTGGAAGGGCAAGTAGTGGAACAGGTTGAAAGTTTCAAGTAACTTTATACCGTGATTGACCACCGTCACACCTTCACCCTGCATGTTGACACAATTTACAAAAAAGCCCAACAGCACCTGTGTCTCCTCAGAAATCTTAAAGGATTTGAAGTGAGACAGGACATTCTATCCAGAGTATACTGTCACGCCCAGCCAGTGAGGCTGGCAGGAACTGACTAGGTGAACTGAGATACGGACTCCCAATATATATGGATTGTGTTTTATGGTTTTCTTGCAGTGCTAATGCATGGAGTTTTGTGTTCGGTTTAGGTGTATATTGCTTTATGGCCGACAGCTCCTCCAGTTAAGCAATTCCTAGTCTCGCCAGGCTGTGTCAGTATATGCCTATCTAGTTAATTGCTGAGTACGTTCAGCCGTGTTTCAATTAGGTTTCTGCATAGTATAAAGAGGGCTGCTTAACTGGAGGGAGCTGTCGGTCATTGTTATCTGTTCAGTAGTGTGGGGATACCTTTGTTTATAATTAGTCGGACCAGGAGCCATGTTATAGAGGTTTTGTAAGTAGTGGGTTTTCAGGTGGTCTTGCTTGAGTAATGCGTACGCTCTTTGAAAGTTAGCCTAAGCGTCTGTACCACAGAGAGTAAAGAGTTCAGTACTGTTATATTCGTTGTGCCTCCTGATATACACAGTTTGATATATGCGTATGCTCTGTAACA
Organism: Umbra pygmaea; assembly: GCA_016801145.1. Taxonomy (NCBI): domain Eukaryota; kingdom Metazoa; phylum Chordata; class Actinopteri; order Esociformes; family Umbridae; genus Umbra; species Umbra pygmaea. The sequence continues at coordinate 16,662 of JACXGM010007035.1, read as the reverse complement.
GCCTGTGTGGAACTATTAGCTCTTTCATACCGTTGTGCCTCGCTGCCGTTGTACCACTACTCCACTGTTTCTCCTCCTGGACTACCTTGATTAAAATATGAACACCCTCCATCTGCCTTGGACTCCCTCTCTTCCTTACACCTGCGCTACAAACGTGACATATACCAGTCACTGATAGAGTCTGTTTTAAGGATTTGAAGTGAGACAGGACATTCTATCCAGAGTATACCAGTCACTGATATAGTCTGTCTAAAGGATTTGAAGTGAGACAGGACATTCTATCCAGAGTATACCAGTCACTGATATAGTCTGTTTAAAGGATTTGAAGTGAGACAGGACATTCTTTCCAGAGTATACCAGTCATTGATATAGTCTGTTTAAAGGATTTGAAGTGAGACAGGACATTCTATCCAGAGTATACCAGTCACTGATATAGTCTGTTTAAAGGACTTGAAGTGAGACAGGACATTCTATCCAGAGTATACCAGTCACTGATATAGTCTGTTTAAAGGACTTGAAGTGAGACAGGACATTCTTTCCAGAGTGACTCAGTCGTTTTTTAGGATGTATAATCTAGTAAAAGAAATGGACAAATACAAGCAGTGTGTTGACAGTGCACAGTAAAAGTGTACAGCGTGTGCGCAGCTTTCATAATACATTTAATAAACTTTTTTTTTATTCTGCAATTTTGCGCCCCGTCCAGCAGATGGCGCCCCAGGCGGCCGCCTGTGTCGCCTGTCGGCAAAGCCAGCCCTGGTGGAGATACAAGTTTTATTAAATAAATCCCCCCAGGCGAGGAGTTCACCCTTTGACCATGATATGACTGGTTTGTGGAGGCTGAGCCAGGGAAATCCAAGTATCAGCTGTTCCCTGTTAGAGGACAGCACCATGAATTGTACTTTCTCATGGTGTAGAATTCCTATTTGCAGCTTGACGGGAAAAGTCTGGTGCGTAATAACCCCACTCCTGAGAGGCTGACCATCCAAGGCATCAATCCTTAGGGGAGAAGAGAGAGGGATTAATTACACTCCTAATTTATGGGCTAGCGTGCAAAAATTCCATGCCGCCCCTCAGTCTACTAGACCGTTTGGTTATTTTTATTCACAGTAAGATTAACAGGAAGTTGGAATTGTTGCTTGGCTAGATCCATGGAAGATAAAGGGCCTACCTGTGCCTTAGAGGCGTACACAGTAGGTTCCACTCGTGGAGGTCTCACTGGGCAATTGTTGAGGAGGTGTTGGGAACCTCCACAGTACAGGCACAGGGGTTCTCTAATGCGGCGTTGCCGTTCGGTAGGTGTCAGGGGAGATCTTCCAAGCTGCACGGGTTCCGGCTCAGAGATGGGTGCATGCCTGGAAAAGAAAAAGGCCCAGGCGTGGCGGCCTGCTGTGTGCTCTGTCAGTCAGAAGATTGTCAATGGATATAGACATAGAAATGTGATTATTAAGATCAGTTTGGTCCCCTCTGCATGCCAATTCGGCTTGCAATTCCTTGGAAAAGCCACGTCTGTAAAGAGTGAGCAGGGCAGTGTCACTCCACCCGCTACATGCTGCAAGTGTGTGAAATTCTAGCGCATAGTCAGCTGCTGAAAGTTTTCCCTGTCGGAGTTTGCATAGCTGATCTCCAACACTGCGCAACGTAATGGGATGGTCAAATACCTCCTTAAACAATCTTTGAAAAGTACTCTAAGAATCCATCTCAGGGCTATTTGCTGCCGATAGGGCTGTAGCCCAATCCAAAGCTCTGCCAGTCAATAGGGAGATTATAAAATCGACCTTGTATCTGTCTGTGTGAATCTGGGTTGGGTGATTGCTAATGTATAGAGTGCACACTGCAGCAGGAACCCTTTACATTTGCCTGGTGCCCCATTATATTTGTTGGGCCTGGAGATGTGTGAGGTAGGTGTACCTGATCCCCTCGACTCTGGGATGGAAGGGATGTTTAACGGAGAAGGTGGCATAACCAGTCCATCCTCCCCTCTTGTTGCAAGAGTCGGGTGTGTAGTGCCACCAGATCCATCTCCATATTACTGTTGAGGTATTCTATAATGATCTGACCAGGACCAGGACCAGGATTCCACAATAATAATAATGTTTTATTAAATAAATAATAATAAGTGCAGAAGGGCAAGGTCAGGCAGAGTTTCCGTTACACAACACAGGTTGTCGGCCAGTCAGTGTTTGGTTCACAGGGCATGGTAGTCAGATCAGGCACTGGTTCGTTACACACTAAAGAACTATATCAAGGCAGAGGGACACAGGGGTAATCCAAGAACAGAGTAAACGGTAATAGAAAAACAAGGTCAGACCAGGAAATCAATGTCAAAATAGCACTCGGTACATTGATCAAATACACAAACAATAGCTGACAATGAGTGGGAAGAAACAGGAGGCATATATACAGACAGCAGGGTGTGCAGGAGATTAGAATTCCGGTGATTGAGACCGGACTGTGGCATTCGTGTCGGTTGGGTTCCTGGTTGATGCTGGTTTGAGAAGGTGCGTTTTCGAGTGGTGTGGTACTTGGCAACGTCAGAAGTACTCAGACCCTATGGGTTTTTGTGCAGATTATTTATTACGATTTAGTTGATGTTCATATCCAGGGTGTCTTACATGACTGCACATTTTTAATATTTTAAGTACTTTACAATTAAGCTTTTATGAGGGTGAAGAGGGAATCAATGAGCTAGTTATAAGCCTGGCCAAGAGGATTATGCTGATGATATGGCATGATTGGATATGTACACCCCAACATCATCCTAATCAATGCAATGTCCACATCATTGTCCTAGGGCATTGGGATTTGAACCAGACAGAATATTGCCTCTTATTGACAATTTCAAAACCAATCCCAGCAGCATGTGGCCTCTTTTCCAGGAAACAACCACAAGAGAACCTGTAGGTTGCTATGCAGCTGCTTAAATCCCTACAATATATATAGAATTGAATGTGTCACAAATGTGTAAAATGCAATTTGTGGTTTAGAAAAATATTTCAAACTTTGAGTACTGATATTATTTTTTAATTTAAAGGTAGAGTCATTGATATGACATAAATGCACAGTAAAAAGCAAATTGGGTCAATTTCTACAACAAAGAATATTGATGCTTGCTGCTGAACTTCTTTTGTTCCCATGGCTACCACACTGTAAAAGTGCAAAAATAGCTTGTGTATAGTTTGTGTGATCACAGATCTTGAAGGTGAATGTCTGAACCACATACAGGTACATGCCAACATTATCTCAGCCCCTATGAATTGGCGTTAAAACCTGTCATTACAATCAGCTGTAATGAGGATAAGAAAGCAGCCGATTTTACATTTCAGTCATTTAGCAGATGCTCTTATCCAGAACGACTTTACCTCTGAAACAAATTAGAGATACCTGTCTTGCCCAAGGACAACTTAGAAATTTGACACAGTCGGCAACCAAACTGACAACCATCCGACTACAAGTCTCTGTTCAAAGGTGGTGACAAGTTTGACCTGGACATTTTTGGACCTCAATCTTGACAATCTATCACAGTGTTCTCTCTTTTTTCTGTGCCACCTTGATGCGATTGGCTAGAATTGCAAACATGGGTGGTAAAAGGAATTCCCAAAACTTGTGAACTCAAGAGTACTTCAGAAAAGTGCTTTTACTCAGTACTTTTACCACCTCTGATTGCAACAAAACTGAGGACCTGCTCTCCACACTGCTTGTTTCTATCTCACAAAGTTTGATACTCATGCTGACATATATATGAATGAATGTGTGCTTGTACAAAACTGACCACTCATGGAAAACTGTGCTGCCATCCTAAAATACCCAACATACATTTCCATTTGTTGACCTTCATCAATTCCTTAAACTAAAAACAAATTGTAGGCTCTTTAATTGTGACCTACCGCAACATGATTGCACCTTATATCCTCGCCCTGGATGGGACTGGGTGGGAGTATTTTAACACCTACAAATATCTTGTTATTGGGCTTTAATACTCACTCTAATTTAATATCCATATTGCCCACCTGCAGTTTAAAATTAAATTCAGAATAGTTTTCTTGCTCCTCAGTAAGGCATACTTCACATATGCTTCCAAGTACACAGCAAATTGTCTAGTGTTGATTATCCAGTGTTAACTCTACAGTGTTAAATAAGGTGTTAAATGAACACTTGTGAGTGTTACATCAACACAATATAACCCCAGTGTTTGTATTAAAAAACATGATTAGTCACAGTGTTACTTTAACTCCATTAGGCAAAACCATCGCAATTTCCCAGAATTATTTGCTGCATGTTTATTTTCTAAATTGTTTTTTTAAATATATTTTCTGCTTTGTCCATTCATTAATTGATTATTTTATGTGTTATTATTAAACAATATAAACTGTAAGTGGTATTTATTGATTGCAACCATTACTGTGTTCCCATTGATGTAGTTTTACTAGTCTTGTTCAGTTTGTAAATAGTTCACCATTGTAGTTTTATTGAATACTTTAGGTTGTGGGTGATAAAATATTACAACTGTTGTATTTTGTTTCAGTTGGATTTCAGTCTGATAAAAAAATCTAAATCTCACAGTCACGGTATGTAGTAAAAAAACTGTAAACACAATGTGTCACATTTTGTTAAGATGGCATGCTAAGAAATTAGAACATATCTCTCCTGCCACCTTAATACTTTGGTTAAATGGCCCTTCGTTTACTCACAATGCCAGGATTATGTAATAAGTGACTTTAGGTAAATACCCTTTCTACTTTGGCTTACTTCTAAGTGTATACACCATTTGTAACATTCCCTCTGTTAGCTCAATCTGATCACTCCTTGTGGTTGACACTTTGCAAAATACCCTTTTTTGCATGTGTGAGACACCTGTATGCCAAAGGGCAGGTCAGTCGTACTTATTGTTGATTTTAAGATAATTTGTATAAGTATTGGCAAATTTTCACTGCACAGAAAAATCCAACATGGTGGACTTGAGGCATTTTTTGTGAGGCAGTTACACAAACATGTTGCACTGTAGGTCAAACGGGGTGGAAATGGCAGCTCCCCTGGTGTAGGAATCAGGGCAGGTGTTGGTTTGATACTGTACTGTAGGTACTCAGGGGCTATATTTATAGCATTTTCAACCAGGGACTTTTGGTGTATTTTAGCAGTTTCAAGGGCAAAATATATACACTCACCTAAAGGATTATTAGGAACACCATCCTAATACTGTGTTTGACCCCCTTTCGCCTTTTTTCTAAGGGGCATTGATTCAACAAGGTGCTGAAAGCATTCTTTAGAAATGTTGGCCCATATTGATAGGATAGCATCTTGCAGTTGATGGAGATTTGTGGGATGCACATCCAGGGCACAAAGCTCCCGTTCCACCACATCCCAAAGATGCTCTATTGGGTTGAGATCTGGTGATGGTGAAGGGCCATTTCAGTACAGTGAACTCATTGTCATGTTCAAGAAACCAATTTGAAATGATTCGAGCTTTGTGACATGGTGCATTATCCTGCTGGAAGTAGCCGTCAGAGGATGGGTACATGGTGGCCATAAAGGGATGGACATGGTCAGAAACAATGCTCAGGTAAGCCGTGGCATTTAAACGATGCCTAATTGGCAGTAAGGGGCCTAAAGTGTGCCAAGAAAACATCCCTGAAACCATTACACCACCACCACCAGCCTGCACAGTGGTAACAAGGCATGATGGATCCATGTTCTCATTCTGTTTACGCCAAATTCTGACTCTACCATCTGAATGTCTCAACAGAAATCGAGACTCATCAGACCAGGCAAAATTTTTCCAGCCTTCAACTGTCCAATTTTGGTGAGCTCTTGCAAATTGTAGCCTCTTTTTCCTATTTGTAGTGGAGATGAGTGGTACCCAATGGGGTTTTCTGCTGTTGTAGCTCATCCGCCTCAAGGTTGTGCATGTTGTGGCTTCACAAAGGCTTTGCTGCATACCTCGGTTGTAACGAGTGGTTATTTCAGTCAAAGTTGCTCTTCTATCAGCTTGAAGCAGTCGGCCCACTCTCCTCTGACCTCTAGCATCAACAAGGCATTTTCGCCCACAGGACTGTCGCATACTGGATGTTTTTCCCTTTTCACACCATTCTTTGTAAACCCTAGAAATGTTTGTGCGTGAAAATCCCAGTAACTGAGCAGAATGTGAAATACTCAGACCGGCCCGTCTGGCACCAACAACCATGCCACGCTCAAAATTGCTTAAATCACCTTTCCCATTCTGACATTCAGTTTGGAGTTCAGGAGATTGTCTTGACCAGGACCACACCCCTAAATGCATTGAAGCAACTGCCATGTGATTGGTTGAGTAGATAATTGCATTAAGCAGAAATTGAACTTACAAAGCATGTAGAGGTCAGTAATTTTCATCATAGTTACACTTCAACTGTGAAAATCCAGAATATCACATTGTATGAATTTTAAATAATTAATTTGCATTTTATTGCATGACATAAGTATATGATCACCTACCAACCAGTAAGAATTCCAGCTCTAACAGACCTGTTAGTTTTTCTTTAAGAAGCCCTTCAGTTCTCCACTCATTACCTGTATTAACTGCACCTGTTTGAACTTACCTGTATAAAAGATAACTTCTCCACAGTGGTCAAGACCAGAGAGCTGTGTAAGGACATCAGGGATAAATTGTAGACCTGCACAAGGCTGGGATGGGCTACAGGACAATAGGCAAGCAGCTTGGTGAGAAGGCAACAACTATTGGCGCATTTATTAGGAAATTGAAGAAGTTCAAGATGACGGTCAATCTCCCTCGGTCTGGAGCTCCATGCAGGATCTCACCATGTGGGGCATTAATGGTCATGATGAAGGTGAGGGATCAGCCCAGTACTACATGGCAGGACCTTGTCAATGACCTGAAGAGAGCTGGGACCACACATTCTAAAAAGTAATACCTTTGTTTTACTTAAAAGTGAGGTAAGGTTTTGCATTGGGCATTTTGTGTTGTGTTTACATCAAGGCTTTTTTAAGTAGAATGAACACTGTAATAATAGTTAACATGAACCCAGCAAAATCCAGTTGAGTTAACTAATATTGCTGATAATTCTTGGTAAATGTAACTCACTTGTACATGATATTAAACTCAATCAAAATGAGTATGGTTCATGAGTATGTTCTTCACTTATAGTAACCTATAATTTAAGTTGCATTAACTTAATTAAAAGTCAAATGAACCTAATCACACGAAAATTAACTCCAGCTTTCGTATACCACACTGACAGTCACTTGAAGATTACATTTTTACAAGATAGATTATCCAACTGCTAGTACATCCAGCAGCTATAATACTTCATCAACGGCAACCCACAGTGGTATGAACTGAAATGTTGGAACATGTATACAATATTGCTAAACTACAGTACATAGACAGGAACACTATTCTCAGTATGGGTTTAAATAAATTAAACCACTTACAGTTTGTATTAGGTTTGAAAAGTAAAGATTATCATTATAATTTAAGTCAAACAAATGAATCAATACATGAATGCATAAAGCAAAACATACATGAAAACAAACAATTCTTAAGAAGAAAACGTGCAGAAAAGCATGCTGGGAAATGGCAAAACGAGCGAATATGGGCGGGTTGTGTGTTTTTAGGTCTGACACGTCTGATATAAACTTTTAAAATGAGTTTTGTAAAATCTATTTATAGTGAAGTCCATATAAAATTAATTTTATTAAAGAAAATATTGAGTTACGAAAATATTCACAGTTTTTACTTAGTGATAACTCAAAAAAAACAAAGAAAGAAAAATAGCTTTTATTAGCTAACGTTAACTGCTGAACAGGACCCATGATTGAATCATCGGTTTAACGCAACTTTACATCACCAATCATTCGGCTAAAATTGCTTAACATTAACTTTCCATTTATTCAGGATCTGTTCAATTCTGATAACTGTTGCTGATAACTGTCCGCCGAGATCAGATGGATACATCAAGCATCAGGGGGAAAGTAATGACTACTTGTTTTTTATAACCTTACAGCACTCACAGACATTCTACTCAGATAAATTGTTTTATGTTTACTCACTTTTATAACACTTCATGTACACAACAATCATAGTAATGAAACTTTGATAGTTTTATTTAAAATATATTGTTGTGTATATACTGACTTATTGTAAGTAAAGGCAAGGTATATTAATACTTTTTAAGATTAAACAGATAAAATCAACTAAATCTAAACTATGTAAAGGATTTTAAACCTACATGGTGGGCATAGCAATTTTTACAGTGCAGTCTCAATGAAAACAATTAGTAACACACTACGCCGTCATGGATTTAAATCCTGCAGCAGACGCAAGTTCTCCCTGCTCAAGCCAGCACATGTCTAGGCCCGTCTGAAGTTTGCCAATGACCATCTGGATGATCCAGAGGAGGAATGAGAGAAGGTCATGTGGTCTGATGAGACAAAAGTTGGCTTTATGATCTAAACTCCACTCACCGTGTTTGGAGGAAGAAGGATGAGTACAACCCCAAGAACACCATCCCAACCGTGAAGCATGGAGGTGGAAACATCATTCTTTGGGGATGCTTTTCTGCAAAGGGGACAGGACGACTGCACCGTATTGAGGTGAGGATGGATGGGGCCATGTACCGCGAGATCTTGGCCAATAACCTCCTTCTCTCAGTAAGAGCATTGAAGATGGGTTGTGGATGGGTCAACGACTCAAAACACACAGCCAGGCCAACTAAGGAGTAGCATCTCAAGGTCCTGGAGTGGCTTAGCCAGTCTCCAGACCTGAACCCAATAGAAAATCTTTGGAGGGAGCTGAAAGTCTGTATTGGCCAGCAACAGCCCCGAAACCTGAAGGATCTGGAGAAGGTTTGTATGGAGGAGTGGGCCAAAATCCCTGCTGCAGTGTGTGCACACATGGTCAAGAACTACAGGAAACATATCATCTCTGTAATTGAAAACAAAGGTTTCTGTACGAAATATTGAGTTCTGCTTTTCTGATGTATAAAATTCTAATTTCATGCAATAAAATGCAAATGTATTATTTAAAAATCATACATTGTGATTTTCTGTATTTTTGTTTTGTATTCCGTCTCTCATAGTTGAAGAGTACCTAAGATAAAAATTCCAGACCTCTATATGCTTTGTAAGTAGGAAAACCTGCAAAATCGCCAGTGTATCAAATACTTGTTCTCCCCACTGTATATGTTGCAATATCTATTTACAACATGTACATCATTTATGACTACGAATAAGTACTGACAATGAGCTAGGTACACAGTACCAAACCCCCCCCCCTAACAATACAGAATCAAACAGGTGTAGGCAGGAGGGATGGTGCACAAATGCAATAACCACATGTTCCATACTGGGTGAGTGCACTAGCCTTAATAGGCCAATTAATTACTGTAATAATGAGGACTAGATTGATTATAGGTGTGTGCTGCCATCAACTGATGTTGACTGAACACCCATCACTCAACCTAAACCTACCCTAACCCTGGAAAAACATTTTTTTAAGTGGGTAATAATGGCCCAAAACCCTTGTGTGTACTGATTAATCAGGTTTGAAGGGGTCCCTACAGATACACCTGGACTTGGAAACTCCCATGGCAAGAGATTTTGCGGTCATTCATGCAGATCAATGAGTAAGACTTACAGCTGGCGTTGCAAACTAAAATCAAACACAATTTGCTTACAGTTCAGCTTACGTAGCACAGAGTTTGTGGTTTGACTGGTTGAGTCTTTTTTCCAAAGATGGCCCCTGGCTGTATACATGAACAGTACTGTCTTTTAAACTATATTTTTTAAATAAACTGTCTGCACACTTACAAAGATCTCAATGCTTTGGTTTGCAAGTAGGGACCCTCATTATGCTACCGTTGAAGTGTGGTGCTATTTTGAGCCTTGTTAGTGGTAAAGGATAGCAATTTTTTTTTACTTCATCCATGCCCTCACAACTAGCGTTATAAGGTAATTATCAGTTTGCACTAAAACGTGTCACATTAGATTAGCATGACAACATATCCCAGAGAACGGTCAACTCTGTACCAATGTGTTATTAACCCCTAGGTTCATTTTGCACCAGAGTTGTCCTTTAATATATGCACTTTCTTGCCATGTGTTTTGCGTGTATTACTTCCCACGGTGGCTTTTCAATGAAGAGCTGTGTTGAAACAAAAAGCAATATGTTTGCTTGGAGATCCATTTGGTAGTGTCTTCCAGCAAAATCATAGACCAAGGGAGAAGGGGTTTAACTGAAAATAGAGAATGTCAAAATGTCTCTCGTGTAGTGTTTATTCTTAAGGACAATACAGATGGACAAGACTAGGAGAAAGGAGAGGAGCTACAGACAGAGGGGCCGAGTACCAATGCTGTATAACAAGCTGCAGTACAGTCAATTATCCTAGTGAAAATTCCTGTTCTCAAAGTCTGTTCATCTGTTTCATGATGTGTTGTGGTTATTGTATTTCTGTTGGGTATTTTTCTATAGATTGTATGTTTTTCTGTTGCAGGTTTTGCTTTTGCCCACGATTGCCCATGGAGCACTGAGAGAAATAAATTTGAGTGAAGTGAGAGTGAGTGATGAAAGGAGACTGAGAAATAGTAGAGAAGACCGAGTTTGTCCCTCAAGTTAGGTGAATGACCATGTTAATCTTTGTTGTTGCGCAAAACATAAAACAATTGGGAATAAATGGGCTGTTATCAAAATAGATGGATGCTCTTAAGTCCTGTACGAGAGAATTTGACTGGTCCAGGATTGTCAGGTACTGTATAGCCAGCTCAATGACCATAGGAGTATACGGGTAAAAGCTTACTGTTACCAGTATAATGTAGGTGACTGAAAACACACTGTGATGATTAGTCCGCAGCAAGGATTAGCAGGGAGGCAGATGCAAATACAAATATGTAAAAACTTACAAAACAAAAAGGTAAATAAAACAGGGTCTAGAATACATTAAATAACTGCACTGACAAACCTCACAACCAACAATGACAGCTAACAACACATACACAGGAACTTAAATATATAAATTTTGGGCGTTTTACTGACTATTTATGGGCAATTATGGGCGTGACATGCAGCCGCAAAAGCTGCGCCACATTTAGAGTTGATTGTGATTTATAAAGGGAAAACGGCGTAGGAAGTGCGTGCGCATGGTTTTATAAATCAGAATATTTTTTTGCATATGCACATCCTATATTTCGTCCGTACGCCACTTCTGACACAAATCCACCTCAAAGTTTTATAAATGAAGCCCCTGATGATCTTACCATGTCCATGGCCACTTTGACAGGGACAACAAGCAGGTGGCCATCAACGTTGTGGTCTCCCAAAGCACCAACCCCTCATCCCCCCTGACAGTTGCACTACCCTACCATACCCCACTACCGCATGCCACCCTTAGTGTTCTAGTTATATTTATGATATGTACAGGTCCTTCTCAAGAAATTAGTATATTGTGATAAAGTTACATTATTTTCCATAATGTAATGATAAAAATTAAACTTTCATATATTTTAGATTCCTTTCACACCAACTGAAATATTTCAGGTCATTTATTGTTTTAATACTGATGATTTTGGCATATAGCTCATGAAAACCCAAAATTCCTTTCTCAAAGAATTAGCATATCATGAAAAGGGTCTCTAAACGAGCTATTGACCTAATCATCTGAATCAACTAATTAACTCTAAACACCTGCAAAAGATTCCTGAGGCTTTTAAAAACTCCCAGCCTGTTTCATTACTCAAAACCGCAATCATGGGTAAGACTGCCGACCTGACTGCTGTCCAGAAGGACATCATTGACACCCACAAGCAAGAGGGTAAGACACAGAAAGAAATTTCTGAACAAATAGGCTGTTCCCAGAGTGCTGTATCAAGGCACCTCAGTGGGAAGTCTGTGTGAAGGAAAAAGTGTAGCAAAAAACGCTGCACAACGACAAGAGGTGACCGGACCCTGAGGAAGATTGTGGAGAAGGACCGATTTCAGACCTTGGATGACCTGTGGAAGTAGTGGACTGAGTCTGGAATACAAACATCCAGAGCCACCGTGCAGAGGTGTGTGCAGGAAATGGGCTACAGGTGCCTCATTCCCCAGGTCAAGCCACTTTTGAACCAGAAACAGCGGCAGAAGCGCCTGACCTGGGCTACAGAGAAGCAGCACAACAAAACAAGAACAAATTTTGCATGTCATTCGGAAATCAAGGGCAGGGATCTGGAAAATGTACAACAGTAGAAGTAGTAAATATTATAGATTTGGCATGGAAAATTAGCAGGAACAATAGTGTTGAATGCTGTGCCGTAGTCCACAAACAGCATCCTCATGTATGTGTTCCCTTTTTCCAAATGTGAGAGGGCGGTGTGTGCCGTCAGTGCGATTGCATCATCTGTAGATCTGTTAAGGCGGTATACAAATTGTAGGGGGTCCAAGGTGTCCGGAAGGGCGGCGCAGATATGAGTTTTGACCAGCCGCTCGAAGCACTTCATGATGATTGAGGTCAGTGCTACTGGGCGGTAGTCATTTAGGCAGGTGATGTAAGTTTTTTTTGGAACCGGGATAATGGTGGCCTGCTTAAAGCAAGAGGGAACTGCAGACTGTGTTAGGGAGAGGTTGAATATCGAGGTGAATACCCCCGCAAGCTGGTCGGCGCATCCTCTTAGAACACGGCCTGGAAAACCATCTGGCCCTGAAGTCTTCCGCGGGTTCACTCTTTTGAAAGCTCTCCTTATGTCAGCCACATCCAGGGTCAGAGTGCAGTCGTCTGGGTTCTCAGCCAGCTTTTCCGGAGTGATGTTGGCCACCTCAAACCGTGCGAAGAAGGTGTTGAGCTCGTCGGGGAGTGAGGCAGGGGGGTGGGTGTCACAGCTCTTCCTGCCTTTGTACTCCGTTATCTGCCGTAGTCCACACCACATGCGTCTGGGGTCGGAGCTGTTGTAGTTGGACTCCAATTTGTCCCTATAGCCTCTTTTAGCATCTCTGATGGCCTTCCGTAGGTCATATCTGGCCCTCCTCAGAGCCTCCAGGTCCCCAAAGTTATAGGCAGAGGACCGTGCTACAAGCTTGGCACGGACGTTGCCGTTAACCCAGGGCTTTTGGTTGGGGAAGGTCTTAACGTTGACCCCTGGAATGACATCATTTATGCACTTGGTGATGAATGCTGAGACAGAGTCAGTGTATTCATCAATGTTGTCACCCGCTGCAACACGGAACATCTCCCAGTCTGTGGTTTCAAAGCAGTCTTGGAGAGTAGTAATGGATTGCTCACTCCATTTTTGGACTGATTGAAAAAACGTTTTTTCCTGTTTAAGACGTTGTCTGAAGGTAGGGAGGAGAAGAATGGAGATGTGATCGGCCTTTCCAAAGGCAGGGCGGGGTTTAAAGCTGATATGGATTGTTGAATAGCAATGGTCCAGGGTCTGATCGCCCAGAGTGTGAAAAGAAATATGCTGATGGAATTTGGGCAGTATTTTTTTCATGTTTGTCTTGTTAAAGTCTCCAACAACAATAAAAACAGACTCAGGATGAGCGTCCTCTAGGCCACTTATTATTCCATATTGTCCCTCAAGCGTGCGCGCCTTATCCGCCTGCGGAGGTGTGTAGACTGCTGTGATTATAGCAGAAGTAAACTCCCGGGGAAGATAGAAGGGACGTATGTTTACAGTTAGTAGGTCCAGGTCCGGTGAGCAGTGTTTTGAAATAACTGCGACATCCGAACCCCAACAAGAGTTAATCATAATGCAAACCCCTCTGCCTCTTTGTTTACCTGACTCTGAGGTTCTGTCCTGCCGGTAGATGGAGAAACCAGCTTGCGTAATAGCCGTGTCCGGGATGGTGGAATCCAGCCAGGTCTCTGTGAATGCTAGCACGCAGCAGTTGGCAATGTCCCGCTGGAAGATAATTCGAGCATGAAGTTCGTCCATTTTATTGTCAAGTGATTGAAAATTTGCAAGTAAAATGCTCGGTAAAGGTAGATTGGATCTCGTCCGTGATCTGCACAGAATCCCGGCTCGTTTTCCCCTCTTCCTCCTTCTTCGTCGCCTGCGTATGAGTAAACAAGTCGACGGCAGGATAGTGAAGTTGCAGCAATCGCTCTGGTAAGTGGAAAAAAAGTCTGTATCCAGTGAATTACGTATAAAGAGCAGTGATCTGGAAGGGAAAAATTTGGAAAAATAAAAAAAAAGATTTGAAAAAAATGTCATGGCACACTTGGGGAGTTCTCACGGCACACAAGTGCACACGGGTTGAAAACCTCTGGTGTATGGGACGTTTATGAAAATACGGGACAAATCGCGTCTTCTATTGATTCAAAATGGAACGCATGATGTAAGTGTCAAAAACGGGACGATTCCGGGTTTTACGGGACGGGTGGCAACCCTACTTAAGGCTGTCCCACTGTCAAATTGTCAAGTGTTTGAGGGCTCTCCCGCAGACATTTTTAGTCCTTTACACCGCGTTCCAAATTATTATGCAAAATATATTTTACAATGATTTTACTAAATAGTCGATACAAATTACAGTCTAATTTCCAAGTCATCAACCGTTAGGGTATAAGTTGAATTTCATTGAACAAACCAGCCAATGAAAAAAGTATTTTTTACAAAAATATAAAACTCAAAATGCAATGTTCCAAATTATTATGCATAACAGAGTTTCAAAACATTTTATGGTTTGTAAAGAACTGAAAATGTTAATTTGTTGAATTTGCAGCATTAGGAGGTCATATTTACTGAAATCAAAAGCTCTTTCAAACAAATCTTAACAGGGCAAGTTGCATGTTAAATTAGAACCCCTTTGATATCACCTTCACAATTCTTGCATCTTGAACTTGTGAGTTTATGGATAGTTTCTGCTTCCAACATCATAGATCTTTTGTTTAAGGATGCTCCAAAGGTTCTCCATAGGGTTGAGGTCAGGGGAAGATGGGGCACTCATCAGTAAAGAAGACTGTTTGAAAAATAGTCTTCATGTATTTCTGGGCCCACTGCAACAATTTCTGCTTGTGAGCATTGGTTAGGGGTGGTTGAATAGTAGGTATATGCACAACTGCAAGCCTCTGGAGGATCCTACACCTTGAGGATTGCGGGACTCCAGAGGCACCAGCAGCTTACAATAACTGTTTGTTGCTTTGTAATGACATTTTAGCAGCTGCTCTCTTAATCCGATGGATTTGTCTGGTAGTAACCTTCCTCATTATGCCTTTATCTGCACAAACCTGTCTGTGCTCTAAATCAGCCTTAAATCTCTTCAAGGTACGATGATCACATATATGTTTTTGTGAAATATCTAATGTTTTCACACCTTGTCCAAGGCATTGCACTATTTGAAACTTTTCCACAGCAGAGAAAATTATTGCTTAAAAATTGTGGCCTGCTTAATAATGTGGAACATCCATAATATGTCGTTTTCCTTTAACACCTGGCAAACTAATTATCACAGGTGTCTGAGATTTCAGTGACCCAAAGAGCCCAGAGACACAATACCATCCATGAGTTTGATTGAAAAATAAAATATTTAATGTTTATGACACTTAATTCCAATTTGCATAATAATTTATAATGCATTGTATGGAGGCTTTTTTGGGGGGGGGGCACAGACAGCTCAGTGGTTAGGGAGTCAGACAGACTTGTAGACTAGGTTCAATTCCCGAGTTTTTCCACTTTTTTTTTTTTTTTTTTTGCTTAATGATGCTGGTTTGACCAAAAATGGTACATTGATTATTGACAAATATAGATGATTATTAAAAATTACTCATGTAGGGCAAAAGCCTGCAAGATGTATGAATCAGGCAGTCGGTCCATAATTTTGCTTTGGCCATGAAGAAAGTGAAACAAAAAGTCCCCAAACCAACATACTGGGGAACATGTTTCAGCATCATTAAGGTACTGTGATAATGTAAAGTGCTGTCCCATTCCGATTTTTTGCATATTTAGCCATTTCAGCCTCTTGAACTCCGTCACTTACCAGGTGACGTCACATAAGTCTGTGAGGGTTTAGGGCTTAAGGGGGACATTAGGATTAGGCCTAATGTACGTTGCTCAGGTCTAACCATTACACCACATAGTTCTGTTAAACAGATTGTGAAACAGTGTATTTGTACCTCAACATGGTGATATATTGTTTAACCAACAGGTGTCACTGGAGAGTACTCTGTTGGAAAGCTTCAAGCCTCAAAGTCTTCAGAAAGGCTATGTTCATACACTAATTACACAAAATGGAACTAGGTGTGCATGATCAGAGACGAGACAAGTACATGGTGAGGGGAATTAGATTGCAATGTCCAGGAGAGGCAGAAACAGGCTTTGTCTTGCTGGTAATTGGAATGCTGTGTCAAAAAGTACAGTTTTGATGGCATAGGGACACATAAGCCGCTTTCCGACCGCAGGGGTTTTTGCAGTTCCTAGAACATAACGTTCCTATAACCATTTTTTTCTCGTGTTCCGATAGAAGAAATTGCGGGATTATTTCGTTCCTCGCACTGCCGTTCCTATAACTTTTTAGCTCCTACTCCAGAGCAGGGTCTTTCCATTTTCCCTTTTCCCAGGTCCACGTTGATTGGTCCAACTTATAAATTACGCCGGTCGCTTCGTTTGTCTGTTGCGTATAATACTACATATTATGTTATTAAACGCTGCGGTTCGAACTCCGTTATTAGGACATTATCAACACAACATTATTTTTATAAAATTGTA
>JACXGM010007034.1:0-31528 GCA_016801145.1 Umbra pygmaea | reverse complement strand
AGGCAAGGCTCAGGCTCGGGGACAAGGCAAGGTCCTACCGGGTGTTGTGTATCTGAAGGGTCCTCTAGTGGTCGAGGCAAGATGGAGACCTGAGCGACCTCTTGTGCCCGAGGTGGAGCGGGAGCGACCTCCGGTAGCCGAGGTGGAGCGGGAGCAACCTCCGGTTGCCGAGGTGGAGCGGAAGCGACCTCCGGTGGCCGAGGTGGAGCGGAAGCGACCTCCGGTGGCCGAGGTGGAGCGGAAGCGACCTCCGGTGGTCGAGACTGGGAAGCGACCTCTGGTGGCCGAGACTGGGAAGCGACCTCTGGTGGCCGAGACTGGGAAGCGACCTCTGGTGGCCGAGACTGGGAAGCAAAGAACCGAGCGGGAGCGGACTCTGGTGGCGGTGGAGCGGACTCTGGTGGCGGTGGAGCGGACTCTGGTGGCAGTGGAGCGGACTCTGGTGGCCGTGGAGCGGACTCTGGTGGCCGGGAGGCTTGAGCGGGAGCGGCCACTTGTGGCCGGGAGGCTTGGGCGGGAGCGGCCTCTTGTGGCCGGGAGGCTTGGGCGGGAGCGGCCTCTTGTGGCCGGGAGGCTTGGGCGGGAGCGGCCTCTTGTGGCCGGGAGGCTTGGGCGGGAGCGGCCTCTTGTGGCCGGGAGGCTTGGGCGGGAGCGGCCTCTTGTGGCCGGGAGGCTTGTGCGGGAGCGGCCTCTTGTGGCCGGGAGGCTTGGGCGAGAGCGGCCTCTTGTGGCCGGGAGGCTTGGCCTCTTGTGGCTAGTAGCAGCACTCTTGAAACTCTTGGCGGCCATCTTGGAACTGGGGCTGGGAGCCACCGTCTTGGAACAGGGACTGGGTGCCCTCTTAGGAGCTTCAAAAGGGGCAGGTGTCTCAAAGACACGACGGGGAAGGATGGAGTCCCCATCCATAGCCTTCCTGACTAAAAAGTCCTCATAGGAGGCTTCGTAGAGGTCCCAAGGAAGATCCTCCTGGACCCAGCCACTGTAAAATGGATCAATCCCAGCCATATTATCTTATGGCGAGGTATTCTGTAATGATTAAGCTTCCCAAGTAGTAAAAGTACAATAATGTTTATTATATAAAAAACAAGGCAGGAACAGCTCAGGCGAAGGTACCGAGGATAATCCCAAACACAATACTGAATAAAGAATTCAAGGGTCAGGCCAAACTAACAATCCAAGAATACAAGCTAAGGTACAGAGGATAATCCAAAACGCAAAACGGAATAGACAATGCACAGGTCAGGCCAGAATACCAATCTAAGAAGAAATACTTAGTAGAAAGACAAAAATGTACTTACAATACCTCGCAAAGGAGCAATGGAGTGTGTGTGTCTTAAATGCTGACTGAGTGAGAGCAGGTGAATGAAATTTGGTTGATGGAGTCCGGGTTATGGGAAATGTAGTACTGATCAGTCCAGGAAGGGGAAGATGTAGTTCTCTGTGAAAGGGAACAGGGAATGTTACAGAGGCCGGGTTATGAGAAATGTAGTTCTGATCAGTCCAGGAAGGGGAAGATGTAGTTCACAGGGATGAGGAACCAGGAAATAAAACTGTAATTTTTTGTAAAGAAGCAA
The DNA here is from genome assembly GCA_016801145.1 of Umbra pygmaea. NCBI lineage: Eukaryota > Metazoa > Chordata > Actinopteri > Esociformes > Umbridae > Umbra > Umbra pygmaea. Next base: position 29,954 of record JACXGM010007034.1, on the reverse strand, counting down.
CAACAAGTGGGACACAAACATGAAGTGGAATGAAATTTACAAGGAACACACCAGGCAGGTCCGAGATTCAGATGATTAGGTTAATAGCTCGTTTAGAGACCCTTTTCATGATATGCTAATTCTTTGAGATAGGAATTTTGGGTTTTCATGAGCTGTATGCCAAAATCATCAGTATTTAAACAATAAATGACCTGAAATATTTCAGTTGGTGTGCAATGAATCTAAAATATATGAAAGTTTAATTTTTATCATTACATTATGGAAAATAATGAACTTCATCACAATATGCTAATTTCTTGAGAAGGACCTGTACAGTGGTTAAATGTAGGTGATAATTTAGGACTAAGTCTGACCAAATAATAAATAAATAAATATATGCATCAATAAAAATATGTATACATAAAATATTTATACATAAACATATACATAAAAATATACATAAAAATATATATCGAAATTTACATAAAAATATAGAATTATACATTTATTAATCAAAATTATTTCCCTATTTGTTTTTGTGATTTTTTTATTTCTGTATTTATTTATTTTTATATTTACTGTATATACCCGAATATAAGACGACCCTGAATATAAGACTCCCCCATTTTCCAGATTTATTTTTGGGGACAAAAAAGATTTTTTAAGGAAAAAATCTGGTTTTCAACAGAAAATAATTTTATTTGAAAATTCTAGTGATAATTAATTGAAAAAAAAAACAACATTTTAACACCATTCATTAAATGTGCTATAATGTAACATACATGTACTGTAATAAATCCAAAAATGACGCCAATGCCTCATGAGATATAAAGGAAACATGTTAAGCTGAAATACTATATTTTCTGAAAACAATGCTAATGTCAGTATTTTTTCTTTTGGAAATGTAGCTACGTTGCGACACGGAATTTATGTTTATGTTTTGGCCTGTGTGTTGTTATCAACTGCCCATTTTGACAGCACGAACGGATTGCCAGGCATACCTGTAAAAACGCAAACCCAGCGCGCTACATCCATGGAAGCAGCAAACAAACGAACGAGATCATAGTGATTCTAGACAACCTAAAAAGGCTATGCATGTTTCTAAACGGTTCCATGACCATAGACGTAGTAAAACACCGTTCGCTTGTCATGATTGCGCTGATCTTGTTCGTCACATTAGTTTCGATTCTGGGAGTACCCATTTTTTAACGCTGGCTGTCCGTTTTACATATAGCACATTTAAATATTTGGATTAATTTGTCACAAATAAAGTGCACTCTGTCAATGAGTTCAGAAATGAATGATATAACTGTTTCAAACGTGTTGGTTTATTTTACCAACTTTTGAAGCGCTTTTCTCAAGATGATCTCTTGATCTCTCCATGGCGGCAATTTATTGTTTATTTAATTTATAACACTGTCATTAATTAGCCTATTGTGTTGGAGCCCTCTGCTGTTTCCCCCTGCTTTCTCCGTTTTCCCGTGATTTTGTCTATATCGCGAATATAAGACGACCCCCAATTTTTCAGCCTATTTTTAGGACAAAAACCTCGTCTTATATTCGGGTATATACGGTATTCATTTCCTTATTCTTTTTTTTCTGTATTTATTTATTTCCGTATATATTTATTTCTGTAATTCTACATCCTTAAGCTAATGAGGAGGCTGTCAATCAAAGTATATCATGGTGTCATCTTTTCCATTGGTTGATCGGTATTAGAGTGTAAAGATAAACTTTACATGCCTAGATTACTATGACTACATTAGTACATTATACAGTCTCTTGCCAGAAATTTGAGTCTTTGCTAACCTAGATGAAAATGCTTGCTTTGATTATTATTTGATTATTTACTTTTTCAGGTGGAGGGTCTGGCTGAAAGTGTATTGCAGTAATCAGCATCTAACAACACAGAAGTTGACCCTGCAGTGTTGGAATTTGGATGAAGTGTGATCATTGCCTTAATTTGATATACGATTCCATTAATGCCGGAGCAGTCAGACGCCCTTCTCGTACATTTCCAATCAGTGGTGGCGCCAGAGTATTTTTTTGGGCTAAACTACATTGGGGAAAATCCACAGTGGTTTGGCTCAAATCAGCATCGGAATTTCAATGTGAATACATACACAATAGAAAAGAGCATAACATCCTTCCCAGTAGCTAGAAATAGCACGCTGGATATTTTGTTTTTGTTTGTGAAGATTGATTTTAGTGTTAATAGGATAAGATACAAGTTCCAGTTTCTCTCTTCTACATTGTAGCCTGCCCATTTCATCAAAGAATAGAACTGCCAGTGTAATATTCGGTTGTCGTGAACACAAACACACACAAACACAACCACACACACAGAAATTAAGAGTTCTACAGAGCGAGAGAGCAAGCTACAGTAGTTAACAGAGCACAACAGGTGACACCGAAGCCACAAAAAAATGCAATTAAGTCAGCACAGTTAGTGGGATTGTCTGTTTGTGACATTGCATCTCTTTCTGGGGTTGGTGAAATAATCATATATCCTACAAACCAACCCTGTGTCGTAACCTTGGTTCCTCCCCAGCTGGGTTTTATTTATATATGGAAATAATGTATTGGAAATAATGTATTTTACAGAAATAAAAGATTCTGGAAATAAATTAACATAAAAATAAAAATGTTATGTTTCTATATTTCTATGTATATTTTTATGTGTAAGTATTTTAATTGATGCATATATTCTTTTATTTATTTCTTATTTTGGCAGACTTGGTCCGCCATAATAATTGTTCAGAGAATACAATTGCCAAATCTACATTCTGGAATTAGCAATTAAAAACTTTTACAATACATAATTCATATTGTTTTTATTGGTTAATATATTTCAGTTCATGCAAATAATACATCAATTTGCATTGAATGAAACAGAATAGAAATAACCAATGATGCAGTGCATCTGGAAAATATTCACAGCGCTTCACTTTTTCCACATTTTGCTATGTTACTCCCTTATTCCGAAATGGATGAAATTCATTATTTCTCTCAAAATCCTACAAACAATACCTCATAATGACAATGTGAAAGAAGTGTGTTTGAAATCTTAGCAAATTTATTAAAAACAACTAAAGAAACATCACATGTTTGTGTAACATCACAAAATGTGCTGTGAATACTTTCCAGATGCATTGTACGCAAGAAACCCACTAGCCTACATAATAAGGATGAATTGGGATTTATAAAAAACAAACTTTGACGGAAAAATGTGCAGTCCTTCACGGAAACTCAGACAATTTCACAAAGCCATTCTTACATTTAACAGCCTGCAGTGAAAAACAAACTAACTAAAATAAGATTGTAATGTAAATGCAAATGAAGATATATTTGCAAAAAGAACACTATATGTTCTGTAATTATATTGTCATGTTATGTAATCCATCCTCATAAATAATACGTAAACAGAACAAACTCATGTTTAAAATTGATATTCTTGTCGATAAAATGTTGTATAAATGTTGTCATCAGCTACAGAATGGTAGTGTTTATTTATATGCCTTTAGTTTGTTTTATTTTTTAAATGTGTTCCATCGTGACGCATGTCTTAACCATTTTGAAAGGCACAAGAAATTCCATTTGAGCAGAACAAGCCTATATCCCATTTACAATTACATTCATACTGACATCTGTAGCTTTTCAGATAAAATCCAATGGATGGTTGTAAAAAGCCATGCCATCACAATTTGTAATGAGGCACAATGGCTGATCTTGTGCTGTTAGAATATGTGGTAAATGGAAGGATTTGGAGGATACAGATCTTCAGACAGCAAGAAGACTTGCTGACAATTGAGGATGAGTGGCGTTTGAGACGGTTCCGACTTCCTCGGGCCGTCCTGTTGGACCTCTGTGCTGTATTGGGCCCAGCGTTACAAAGGAGCACTTGGAGAAACCACGCCGTGCCAGTCCCACTTCAAGTCCTTACAACACTAGGATTTCTGGCAACTGGCACTTTCCAAAGGGAATTGACTGACAGGTCAGAGATATCTCAGCAAACACTTAGCCGGGTTATGCCAGACGTGTAAATAGGTATAATAGGGTTGTATTACATGAAGGTTCCGTACACAGCGGGTGAACAGGCAAACAAAAAAGCACAATATGCAGCTATGTTCTGTTTCCCAAATGTAATTAGTGCTATTGAATGCACTCATGTTGCCATAAGGACACCGAAAGAGAATGAAAATACATTTTAATAAAAATAATTTTCATTCCACATCAATGTCCAAATAATTTGTGATGCAGACATGTTGCTCACTAATGTAATGTTCCCACACACACTCAGATACACTTTCGCTAGACGCTTAATGGCATCGACTTTTATATCTGACCACTTTTTTATTTCGGCCATGGTCCTTTGGTACTTTCTGAGGCTTTCTGAGGCTGCGGCATTCACAGCATCTGCAACATTTTGTCACTCCAACACATTTTTGGCATTAGTACTGAACACACTGTGCCCTCCAAACGACATTTCCTCCTCTTTTCACCTCGGAAACAATAATTTCTATTTCACATTAAGTGAAGTTTCTTTTTGGGTTTTCCTTTCTGTGTTTGCCATGATTTCTCAATCAATTAATATTAATTTGGGGGCATTTTACTGACTATTTATGGCCAACTATGAGCTTGACATGAAGCCGCAAAAACTGCACCACATTTAGAGTTGATTGTGATTTATAAAGGGAAAACGGCGTAGGACGTGCGCACGATTTTACGAATCAGAATATTTCTGTGCGTACGCACGTACACACGTCCTATGTTTCATCCATACACCACTTCTGACGCAAATCCACCACAAAGTTTTTTATATGAGGCCCCTAGGTCTGAACCAGTCCCTAATTAGAAGTTGAGGACAAAACCAGAAGAGTTTCAGCCCTACAAGACTAGACTGGAATAGTCCTGTTGTAAACTAAAGCCCACCCCATGTTATAAATGAACACGGTTAGAACCTGAATGCAAACATTCAAACGATATTGGAAAAGCTAATATAGGAAGCAAGTAACAAAATCGCTAATGCCCCAAAATCGTTAGCATATAAACACTGTCTTCTCATATACAAACAGGAATAAAAAAGCCCCTAGTGTGCCATGTGAGACATCATATCTCTAAATCATTTGGGAAATGGGATCAGTAACACAAAATACAATGCAAGTCTCACATGTACTTGACAATATAGTGGCTGTACAAAATACTTTAGTAGCCTATTTTACAGTAAAAAGAGGAACTGGTCTGTCAAATGGCAGCCCAAAATCAATTTAAAACATACGGCTTCCTGAAGGCTCAAGGCTCTTTATATATGGTACATCTTAGTCCATGCATTTGCACACAGCCTTTAGTGTATCATGGTATGTTTTCATTTGTGTTTTTAAGGTGTGTGGAAAGTTGTGAAAGCATTTTAGTCCAGGCTGAGAGGAGGTGGACAGAAAACTCAGCCGGACTTGAAGAGGAGGATGCCCATTGTCCCCATGTAGAAGCAGATTACATTCTTTGTCTCTTCGTTAACATAGCTGCCGAAGTGCCGCCCAACAATGCAATGCCACTTAGGGTTATACTTCTTGTCAAACTCCTTTTTGATGTAGGCAGCAATGTCCATTTCAACAGAGTACCTCTCCATGGCTTGGATAGCACACTCTATTGCATCCTGCTGCATATCCTCAGAGACATCTGCATTGTTGATTTCTCCCTTCCTGTCAGTCATTATGACTTAACACTGACTGACACACTTTTCCGTTGAAAATTATAGTTCACCTTGGTGAATAACAAGCCTGTCCGACTTGCTGGAACGTGCTGTGACAAGTTATTTACTGCAACCACAAAAACTGTCAGAGAGAGCAAAGCCAGAGTTACATAATCAAATTATCAAAAGAAACAACACAAAAAGAGGAAATAGTTTAATATTTTATCTTTGCTAACGACATGTTTAATACTTTTCTGTTGAAATTCGTGAACAATAAGAGGAAACTAAAGTAGCATTAGGTCAGAGTTTAAACTATGTTGCAGTGGTACATGTGCACCGGAGGACGCGGCTAAGACCACTGAACTCCCCTAGGCCACCAACATTGGAATTCCATGGCCAGCTGAATTATTATTTTACTGATATATTATGAACATATGAACAACATATTACACATTCTTATCAAAACAGTATGGAAATTAATCTAGTTAAACATATTTACCTAAATAGAAACTAGCCAAACAACATTTTGAACTGGAAATAATGTCTGTATCGACTGAAAGGGGATACATTGTTTACCTTGTAAAACTCTGTAAACTGCTGCTCCTGAAGATGACTTCTGAGTATGAGGGTGTGGGAATTAAATTCAGTGGGAGTGCTTCCTTCTTTGTATTTGTATGTATGTCACATGGTAGCGGAGCTGCGTTCTTCCTCTCATATAAGTGTGAACAGGTCCAGGATCTTAGGAATCAACCTTGACTCCTGTGGTTGGAGTCAACTTACAATGATGCAACTCAATTAACAATGATGCAGTGGATGCAGAGTGAGCAGATTGACGAGACCTGGGTTTTATGAGAGAACTGATTCTGTCCCCCCAAAAAATATATATCCCCATCTCATCCATCTCATGGCATAGCGTATGGACAAGAAGGTGAGCCCCAAAGATGCAGTCGCTGACTTTATATATTTTGATTAACATTATTATTTACAATATACAGGGAAAATAAGCTGAGACCAGAGTCACCAGAGCCGGCCCTAGCTATAGAGAAGAACTGTTAGCCTGGCAACACTATATTATGCTGTCAGCAGGAACTCTGATATTTATTTTCAAAATAAAAGCGTTCGTAATTCATTACAAAAATCATTGTTAATTCATTGCATAGATAAGTAATGGGTCCATGTTCATGTGTGTAAAAGTAGTCTATTGCTGGATAAAACAGACTCTAGTTAAGTAGTTTTTCAAATATAATTGTGTTTTCACATGAGACACTGACAATATATTCAATCAAATTGTGTTTACAACATATTTGTTACTGTGTTAACTAATGTTAACTTTTTTGCTATCACATACTCTTATTGTTTCTTTACACACAATACACTTGCCTTTGGTTACAACTCACTTGCTTTATAATGAATTAACAATAATTATTGCAATTAATTAAAATGAGCGCTATTATTTTGAAACGAAATATCTGTGTTGCAAATGTAACGGAGTTAAGAACGTACGTAAACTCACTCCACAGCAAGCTTGAAATGTCGCCGAAAGAGTTACAATTTGTACCTTTTGTATAGCTCACTCGGTTGGTACGTTGCAGGCATGGCTGTGTGAGTGTTGCGAAGCAGATGGCCGCGGGTTCGAGCCCGGTATGGGGCAAAGGCGAACTGCCGTGCGGGCTGCTAGCAGGGTACGTTCGGAGCCGTTTCACACCCGTCACACAAACATACTGCAATAGTGTATTAGTAACAGATTAAAAGGAAAAAATACAATGAAATTAAAATAAATAAATAACATAATAAAAACAGACTTTAAAATATATATAACAAAATAATATTTTAAATCTCCCATTATGGCCTGGATGTGGAGTTGCCTATTTACAGTATCTCAAAAAAGTAAGTACACCCCTCACATTTTTGTAATTTTATGATTATAACTTTTCATGTGACAACACTGAAAAAATGCCACTTTACCATAATGTAAAGTAGTGAGTGTACATCTTGTATAACAGTGTAAATTTGCTGTCTCCTCAAAATAACTCAACACACCACCAGTAAGGTCTAAACCGCTGGCAACAAAAGTGAGATTTTTTTTACCCATCTGCAACTAAACAATTATTTGGACAAAGTTGAATTCAGAAACCCACACCTGAAGAAAAAATACTGAAAATACTGCTGTACAGTTTGAATGCAGTTTGTTTGTGCATGAAAGCTACTTCATAAATTTCAAGTATCAAGCGCAATCATGTGGACAAAGCCATAATCTTCTGCAGCTCTCGTGCTAGCTTTACCCTGCTCTCCCTGAGTGAGAGAGATGCCTGACAAATTACTTGAAGAGATTCAGATACATAAACAAATTATTGATATTCGTCATTATTCCCCTTTTAAATAGTCATAAGCATTTGGATTAATGAGTGAAACAGAGAAAAACAAGCATTGTCCGTTTGGGCATATTAAAATAGACTAGATACCTTTAGCTATAGCTGTATAGCTATCATGCACATTAGATATGAAGGCTATGATAGTGGCACATGCTGGCCAAGTTCAACGGACAAACGCACACTGAATATAAAATCTCAGATATTATTTCCCTCTATCCGTGGAAGTTCGATTTGACATTTTTCACTGATGTTGCGCCCGAACTGCAAAGAGACAGAGTTGTCTTTTTAGGGAATTTAGATGATGGAAGTCGCGTTGTTTCAAGCATTTCACACTGCAGAGGAGATGCTCATACTGGTAGACACACACATAGCCTAAATGCACCGGATAGAAAGAGCATTGCACTTACAGATTCACAGCAATTTCATACTATATAGGCAATATGTGGTGGTGTAATGATTAACTTCACGTGAATATATTGAAATTTTAGGATTATGTTTTTTTATTATTATTATTTGGTTGTACTCCGCATTAATCTCTGGATTCCGTGATTCTGTCCGCAACATGGAAATCATAGGGCCCTATACTTCGTAAGCTTGACCTACACATTGTGCTCAGTTTAGTACACTTGCGCCATGTGGCTGTGGAAGTGTACTGTCGACTATAACCTTCATTTTAGCCAGGAGAGAAAACCAATGACAAAATGATTATGAAAACATATTTGCCGACCCAATTTTATTCTATCGTGACCCATCTGTGGTTCGGGACCCAGACATTGAAAAACACTGGCCTAGGCTATAAGAAGATTGCCAAGACCCTGATAATGAGCTGCAGTGCGGTGGCCAAGACCATACAGTGGTTTAACAGGACAGGTTCCACTCAAAACAAACCTCGCCTGTGTACCTAAAGCCTAAAATACCTACCTAATGGTAGCGAGAACTGCTACGTTAAGATGACAAATTGCAGGAATGTTGTGAAATGATGTGAGCAGTACAGCGATTTTTGTAGTTGGAAATTCATAAATTTAAAAGTTAGAAATTGTAAACAATATAATTTAAAACAGACTTGTAAATGCCATTTTATTCTTTTCATTTATTAAAAAGATACACAAGTTTTCAAACATTTTATTAACGATGTAGCTTAATAGTACAAATAAAATGTTGGCAAACATTTTATAAGCACATTTACACACTCCGGCCTCAATGCTTACAAAATCCATAATTCTCCCTTTATGGGACCCTCAGAAAAATACCAAACACCAACATAATCAATCCAGTGACTGTCATGTCAATATGATTTTGGCTTGTTCCTCCTCATCCCCTGGTCTACGTCATTCTGAGAGGGTAGGGTTATACTTTGACCCCCCGACCTGTGTATTCGCTCCTCTGAGGTTTAAACTGGGGTGATACAGTGTGGAGAACAAGTATTTGATACACTGCCGATTTTGCAGGTTTTCCTACTAAAGCATGTAGAGGTCTGTAATTTTTATCATAGGTACACTTCAACTGTGAGAGACATAATCCCAAACAAAAATCCAGAAAATCACATTGTATGATTTTTAAATAATGAATTTGCATTTAATTATATGACATAAGTATTTGATAGATCAGAAGAGCAGAACTCAATATTTGGTACAGAAACATTTGTTTGTAATTACAGAGATCATACGTTTCCTGTAGTTCTTGACCAGGTTTGCACACACTGCAGCAGGGATTTTGGCCCACTCCTCCATTCAGATTCAGGTTTTTGGGCTGTTGCTGGGCAATAAGGACTTTTAGCTCCCTCCAAGATTTTCCACTCCAGGACACTGAGATTCTTCTTACGGAGCCACTTCTTTGGTGCCCTGGCTGTGTGTTTCGGGTCGTTGTCATGCTGGAAGACCCAGCCACGACCCATCTTCAATGCTCTTACTGAGGGAAAGAGGTTGTTGGCCAAGATCTCACGAAACATGGCCCCATCCATCCTCCCCTCAATACGGTGCAGTCATCCTGTCCCCTTTGCAGATAAGCATCCCCAAAGAATGATGTTTCCACCTCCATGCTTCACGGTTGAGATGGTGTTCTTGGGGTTGTACTCATCCTTCTTCCTCCAAACACAGCGAGTGGTGATTAGACCATAAACCTCTAGTTTGGTCTTATCAGACCACATGACCTTCTCCTATTCCTCCTCTGGATCATCCAGATGGTCATTGGCAAACTTCAGATGGGCCTGGACATGCACTGGCTTGAACAGGGGGACCTTGCGTGCGCTGCAGGATTTAAATCTATGATGTCGTAATGTGTTACTAATGGTTTTCATGTTGTCTGTCATTATATCTGTCCATGTGGTTCATGTTTTGTGTTTCAAGCTTCAAGTTCAAGTAGAGAATATTGTCACAAGTCACAAGTTTTCTAGTAGCCAGTTGTGTGAGTTACTAATGTTTTTTTTGTTCATTTCAGTTTCTGTACAGAAGAATCTATTTATGTTTGGAAATAACGCTATTCTAGTTTGGAAAACGCATCTGTCTCCAGCTATTCCTACACATCGTGACAGTAAAATAGTTTTTTTATTCAGACATTTAACAGATGTTGAACAAAATGTTGAAATCAACTTTCTATACAGATTACTAAATGGGATTATATAATTAATGAATGCTAGGTTATTTACATTTTTGATGTTGTACATGTTTTTCATTTTGTGTCTGCATTTTGTGTAAAATTTTATGAAGTTTAATAGATTGTAATAGAAACTTAATTACAAGTGCAAATTAGGCCTCACACAGTGGTCTAAGTGCCTGCCTTGTAGCACAACTTGATCACATTTGCTAGGGTTCATATCCTGGATATGGGATTCCGACAATGCCCAGGGGTCCAACATAGGAGGGTCAGGACACCCATTTTAACATCCCATCAGAAAGACGGCACCCTAAGCAGGGCAGATGTCCCCATCACTGCCCTGGGGCATTGGGAATGATCTTTAGACTAAAGAGAAGAGTGCCCCCTACTGGTACTCCAACACCACTGGTCTCCCATCCAGGGCCTAACCAGGCCTGACCCTGCTTAGATTTAGAAGCAAATACAGGGCCTTATTTATAATACATAAGGAGTTGCCAACTAGAGGCTGTATCAACTAAAGGCTGTGCGGAACGAGCAGTGTGGTATAAATCAGACAGGCTTGCGAAGCATGCTTGAAGGAAGCATGTGATTGATCTTCGACTAGCTAGTTCAGGGAATTTGATATGACCAATTCGGAGGATAGAAAAATAGGGGTAAAATGCAATTTTGAACAATGTTTTCAAAGATTGTCATGTTTTTTATTTGTGGCATATTGTTGTGAAAAACTAATATTCATGTTAGTTAGGCTAATTGCACTTGATATCCTTTAGACAAGAGGATAGAAATCAGGGCCCGGTTCCCCGATAACGCTCACACTTAGCGCGCTAAGAAGACTCAAAAAGATATATCTTACCAAAGTTGTTTATGTTCCTAAGTGTGTTCCCCGAAGTGTCCCTTAGGAAGCTTTTTAACAGGCTGCCTGTTAAGTTCGATGTTACAAAGGCGCTGTCCCAAGTGAAGGGGCTGAATTAGTTGGCATCACTTGCTCAGGAATCGATTTTTCACTTCACACGAAGGTGCATTACGGCGTTAAGAAAGACAACACGTTCTATGTAAATAAAACATTCCTCAAATTATTCCAGTAACATTTATTTTAGCATAGTTTAAGTTATCAGTAAAATATAGACTATTAATTCAATTATCAAATTGTCAGTAATGTGTTCACACAATATGTTGTGACTGGTAGACGCAGTGTTGTAGTCAAGACCATCTGACCCGAGACCAAGACAAGACCAAGACCAGAGTGTATCGAGACCGAGACAAGACCAAGACTTTTAGGGGCTGAGACCAAGCCGAGACCAAGACCGATGGAGGGCGAGACCGAGTCAAGACCAAGACCAGCGCCCCACACTACATGACACAATAAAATGTGAAACATGATCAAAAGAGCTTCTCAAATTGATCTGAAAGATCCACATTCACATAAAAACACAGATATTAAACACTGAAAGCTGAAATAAACTTAACCATGGTTATTCAATACTCCTGGGTGACTTCCATCATTTAGTACAGAATGTAAAACAATTATTCATCGTTCATCACTAAAGTCTTCACTTTTCTCCACCTTTTATCAACAATACATAAAGTTATGTGGTTTTTAAACCAACACTATTGTAAGTAAGAGTCTTTTATAGCTTTTATGTGTAATGAAAGCAACAAAAGAGACAAAAGAGGTCAGAAAGTCAGTGGCCTAACTGCATGTGATTTATAAAAGTACAAAATTGATTTAGTTGGGAGCAGTTTCATCAAAAAGTAAACACTATATAAATCAATGGTATTTTGGCCATCACATTTTTCAAATAGGTAAACAAGGAAGTTAAATGTTTGATATGGTATGAGCCAGAGAGTGTGTGCTGGTAAAAAGTAATATGTTTGATCTGCAACTGTAAATTGGAACTTAAGATTAGCTCTCTGAAAGTAGCGTGCCATACAATAACCTATTTAATTTAGTCATTTCTCATATAAGTTGAGGCGCATTACTCAGTCTCCACTCTCTGCTCAGGTTAGCTCTCTCACCCAAACGAGGGAGCATCACCTCGGCGCATAGCTTTAATGTCGGGAGCTGTATGCAGCTGACATTAGCTAAGGTCGATGTAACTTAACATTACTACACACGCGCAGCAGTTTGTCTACATTACTCATCGATCAAATAAGACTATGGTGGGACAAAAATTAGCTTTGGAGCAGAAGCATCAATAAGAGGACTCGTTAACGTCGAGGGCATACAATATCGATGGTTCATAAACCTTAGAACCCAGAGCCGTATGTAAAGATGGCTTTATGGCTCTGTTAGAACCGGTTCTCGAGTGGAACTGGTTTTCAATCCCCATCCGAGGCAGGTTGCTAACGTTAGCTTGCCAGCTTTGCTTAACATCACTCTTACACATAGCTTACCTTTCTCTGTGCTTCCTTTCTAAGTGATGATAAAAGTTTGAAGTAGAACCCACCATCTCTGAAATCAAGCACTGCAGTATACAAGAAGCTGTATGCTTTCTTCTGGATGTTGTTTTACAAATATATTCTTTATGTTTTTTGTAGCCGAATTGTATTACTGAAGATTTTGCAGACATCTTCTCCCGCTCCCAGACAAATAACAGCTCACTTTCTTGGGAGTGCGAGTAAAAGGGGGCGGGGATGGGTGACAGCGGTAACAAAAATACATGATTAGCCATGAGTCACGTTATTGCTTGGATTTGAATCACGTTTTACATCCAATAAAAGGAAGGATGTTAACAAAAAAATAGAAAAATATACTGGCAATTTAGTGATATTTCCACAGTTATGGTCTTGACTGGTCTTGAAAAAAAGTCCAGAGTCCTCAATGTCGGAGACCGAGACAAGACCGAGTACAAATGCGGTCGAGACCGAAATGAGACCGAGACCATCAAAAAGTGGTCTCGAGACCGGTCTCGAGACCAAGACCGGTCTCGAGTACTACAACACTGGGTAGACGAAAAGGGTATCCCTCGCTAATCATCCACCCTCCTCATCCCGTTGTGCCACTTGTCCTGCTTTTTGACGTGGGTTTAACGACTTCTAAAAATGATGTAATACACTTTTATATCAACAGTAAGGTACTTTACAATCAGAATTGATTGGCAAGCAGCTGCAGTTACTTCTGTTTAATCTGGTATTGATTGCCATTGGTTCATGTTTACAATAAGAAGCAACCTATCTACAATGAAAAGAGAGAGTTAGAGAATATGATGGGGAAGCAACGTAAAAAAAAGGGCACCAAGCTTCTCATCAGAGGAACTTGAAGTTTTGCTGGATGAGGTGAGCTTGCACAAGGTGACACTGTTTTCCAGCTTTCGGAATAACTTGTGCAACAGCAACAAAAAAGAGCTATGGAGCGACATAGCAAGGAAGATGGCTGCATCCGGATCAGGCACACCGAGGTCCTGGCAGGACGTCAGGATAAAATGGCATGATTTTTCAAGCCAGGTTAAGGTGAGAGATTCTGCTGTCTGTAGAGACCGGGCGAGGACAGGTGCGGGGACCAGTTCGGTGCAACCCTTAACAGCACAAGAGGAGAAGGCACTGGCGATCATGGGAGACACAGTCTCACATGGAATCCCTGGGGGGATTGACGTTAGAAGAGGTGACGCTGAACATGCCTCATGTTCCAGGTCATCGCCACCCCCCCAATGTGCCATGATCCCCAGACACCGAGCCACCTGCAGCACTCTCCTCACCTGGCAGCACCGAGCTGGAAGGGTGCACTATGCCACCACCTCCCGTACACACGTCTTCGCCAGGAGTTCGCTACACGACATCATGATGTCTATCCACAATCTCACCATGTCGGTGTAGCGAATGGTTGGTGAATATTGAAAAGGAGAAGTTGGTCGTGTTGCAAGAAATTCAGCGCCAGTTGACCGAAGCAAATGAGTTCGCTCGCCAGTCTCTGGAGCTGAAGAGAGCCAAGCTGGAACTTGCAAAGCTGCAGCATGCCCTAGCAGAGGCGCAATTCAACAGGCCCTCAATCTCGGTACTAATCTTGCTGCCAGCTGAAGGTGAACCAGTTGTTCTTGGTTTATAGATTTTGATGTTCCTTTCCTCACAGTTCCTAATCTGATTTTGGTATATGTTTGTCTTTATAGATTCTGAGCAACAGTCACACCAGTGACCGTGTCTGTGTGTGTTTGTATGCACATTTTCATTAAAAATACTTGATCATCAACAAGATGGTATGTCATTCTGTCATCCTTAATGAGTCAACAACTGATTATCTATTGCCATTGGAAAACTATGCATAAAATATTGCTCTATCTATGAGATTATTTATCCAAGGAAATTAAGCAGTGTCAATCTAAGTGCACGTTCAGATATAAAGAATATATTAGAATCACACCCAGAACATTTAATGGATGCAAGGTTTGAAACTCCCGTTTATTTTTCAGAAAACTAAAAATTCCATCATAATACGAATCAAAAGAAGTCTGTTCAATCATGGTTGATGGCTAATGATAGCTCAGCGAGTTAATCCAAAAAGAAAATATAAATCAACCAAAAACATTTGCAATCAAAACCTGCCTTGCCTCAACCCTGGTAGCGTGCAGGGCAGCCCTCTGTGGAGGATGGAGGACCTCAACTTCTCCCTCTCCATCTTCCTCCTCATCCGCTTCCACCTCCTCTCCCTCCGGAATAGGTGCGCCTCCTCGCACAGCCATGTTATGGAGTATGGCCGTTGCCACCGTAACTGCGCAAGAGCTGTGAGGCTTCATGTGCAGTCCTCCTGCCGACTTGTGCAGGCACCGAAAGCGCAGCTTCCAGATTCCAATTGCACACTCGACAACGTTGCCTTTCGCGATATGTACGCCTGACCAATCACTGATGGATTGCCGATAGGGATGAGTGTGCCTTCCACCAGGCCCAAGACTCTGGGGATGCCAGCAATGGCATGACAGCCCTGGTGCACCTTCCTGACCTCCTGTCGTGTTGCCGGCAGCCGGATGTAATTCCCAGCATGGCGCAGAAGGGCGTTGGTGACAGTGTGGATGCACCTCCACACCAAGGTCTTGCTTAGGCCGTAGCCCTCTCCCACAACCTCGATGAAGCTCCCTGTAGCAAAAAACCTTAGCGCTGCAACCTGCTGGACTTCAGGGCTTAAAGCAAGATTCCGCTGTGTTAGCCTGGCAAGCGCAGGTCTGAGAAGGTCCAGCAGCTCCATAATGACTTGTCTTGGGAGGCAAATTTTTTGTAATATAGCCACGTCAGGCAAAATGTCAAAAGGGCTTAAGTTTTGCCGAATATAACAATTGACATGGACTTAACGGCTCCGCGGCCGGCGCTGTCTTTGATTCAATACAAGGACAAGTTGGATCGCTGCCATAGCTGGTCGCTTACTGGACACCACCATGCTTACCCATTTATAGATCTTAGCCATGTAGAGCCAAATTGTTTGCCAGACTTTAATTATCAAAAGTGATTGCCAATTTAAACGCTTTAATGACATTACGAAATATCCTAGGCTAATTACCACATATTAGTTCTGATACCAAATAAAATAAATTTCATAAATAGGCCTGAATCCATTGCGAACATATTTTATTATTATTCTTAAAATGTAGATATAATCATTGTTGAGCCACAACATTGTCAACATACCATAGTTTGTACTGCGCTGCACAGATTTCTAAAGACTGCTGTACAGTGGCGGCGACTAGCGGCTTGAGCTCAAACAACGCTAAGAGAGAGCTTACAAATAGTGCAGACCAACCTTAAGAAAGTGTGACTTACAGAAGATATACTTAGCGTACAAACGTGTCGGGGACCGTGCCATGAGGTTAAGAGAGAGGTTAAGGAATAGGTTAAGAACTACTTACCGATAAGAACGTTTTGGGGAACCGGGCCCAGATCTCTTTCGGCCCTCCAGGACCAGAGTTAAATACTTAGATTGTAGATTTTTAGTTTGTAAAGAAGTGTCTCGTACAGAAATGCATAATCACATAAATTGGCATTTTCAGAGGTTGACACTTTTCTAGGACTAAAAAATACTAGTGACGGGGATTCCAAATCACTACAGTGAATTTACTCAATCAGATCAGTTCTTTTAAAAGATTTGGATCATTTGAATCATATAATAATTTACAAATCTATTTGTTCTCCTACTTAATTCCATCTCTATCTCATAATGGCACCATATCGTTTTCTGTACTAGCGCTCAATATAATGTATCCAGCACACATGAAAACAAATTAACCATTCTTTTTTACAACAATAAGTGCATTATTTAGTCTTCAGAAAGTAAACATTTGTTGACCTAAGTTATTATTGTATTATTTGGTTAACATATTTCATAACATTTGGTTAACATTGTAAATGCATTGACAAGAGGGGAAAGTGGCACAATCTGATGAGTGAAGTATTCCAAATCAATTGTTGTACCCATAATTTAAATGCTTTAATTATTAAGTCTGACACAATTCTATTCAAAACAGAAGAATTATAGCACCAGTATTTTACCATTTATATACACAAGTGGTCTCTAACCCTGGTCCTGGACAGCAACTGTCGTGTAGGTTTTTAATCCAACCGTACATAATGTAGCCTCAATTATCTTCATAACCAGCTAATTAGTAGAATCAGGTGTGCTAGCTTAGGGTTGGAGTGAAAACAACCTGGACAGTATTGCTCCAGGACCAGGGTGGAGACAAAGAAGTTTGGAACAAAGAAAAAGTTGATGGTCACTTAACATTTTCTCATTCTCTGCTTTACACTATTCCAAAAAGATGCCAGTAATAAGAAAATGAAAAGTATTGTGAGAAATACAATTACTACTGTATACTGTATATCATATACAGTAGTATATATAACATGTATATATATATATATATAAACATGTTTAAAAAACAATTGGTCAGAACAAACTTTAAAATGAACACCACTTCGGTAAATGGGGTCGACTTGTGGAATGGTCTCACCGATGATCTTAAGAGGAGCAATTCCATTAATTATTTAAAAAAACAATTCAAAATGCAAATTTTTGATAAATATTCGATGCTTAAGAAAATTGTCTAAGAAAAGTTTATGTATAATTGCTGCGCATAAACTAATAAAGCATTAAATAAATATTTGTAAATTAAGTGTAGAGGTTGGAATTAATGTATGTATGTATAAATGTATACATACATTTATACATGTATATGAGTATATATGCAGTATGTGTACATAGCAATGTGTGTATGTATACATATCTTTATGCATGTAAATTGTTTAATTGCTAATTTTGATGGGTAGATGTTGTTTTTGTAAATAGGGTAGGCGTAATAAGCCACGGCTTCAGCCTATACCTGTCCGGTTACCTTCTTTGTTTCTAATGAATTTGTTGTATATACATTTTGTTTCATGTTTAGTAACCTAATAAACCTTCATTCATTCATTCATATATCATACACAGTAGCATAAGCCATCTGATATCCTAGCATTTCCAATTACCCTAAACATGTTGATGTTGTTTATCAATATATATGAAGTAGTTTTTTTGGCTTTTATTGATGTATATGTTTTTATTAATGCAAATTTCTTTCATTTTATTTGACTTTTATTGATGTAAAGCACTTTGAGCTGCATTCCTTGTATGAAAGGTGCTATATAAATAAAGTTTTATTATTATTATATCCTATCTTTATTCAAGAGCGCCTTCTTTCAATTTAAGAGCATTTCTAATTTATATTACGTTCAGATTTTGTAATAAACCTTGCTCTCACACTTAAATAGCCACTGCTCGTGCTTGGATTTGTTGTGCTTCTGCTCAAACTTTATGCTTGAGCAGATTCTGAGGCTAACTTTGCGTTAGCATTTCATAGAAATTCATTTTAGGGTAACTTTCACAGCAAATTAATTTACATCTGAAGCATTTAAAACTATTTGTCTGTTTATTTCTAAAGAAACATGACAATGTATAGAAGGCTCAGTTACCTTGTATTTCACGTTATGGCCTCAAAGCAGCCGTTTTTGTAAAAAGACGAGCCAAATCCACGAGCGAGCAGTGACTATTTGAGTGTGAGAGCAAGGTTGAGGGAAACTCAAAACCTGAATGTAAGTTCTAACATACAGTACACCATCTGGTGCTACTTGGATCAGTGATGAACCCGGGGTCAACAGGTGTTTCGGGTCTTTAATCAACAGACACGCTCGCCCGGGCGACCCTGCTGGGGGTGGTCAGTCCCCAGCCTGTGTCCAAGTGGCGTGCTACTCCATTGATCCCTCTGGATCCACAGCCATCATGAGGCTTTTTCAGCAGCCTCAGAGATGTTCTTAATGGCTCGTCAATCCCCCTGACTGCCTGCAAGCTTCTCCTGGACTATACGGTAATTTCTCTACTGTGCGACAGTTGCATGGTTATGACACAATCGTTAGCCAGCAATCCCCAACATCCTGATTCCCTATGAACACATCCCTACACCAGCAATCCCCAACATCCTGATTCCTATGAACACATCTCTAAACCAGCAATCCCCAATATCCTGATTCCCCATGAACACATCCCTACACCAGCAATCACCAACATCGTGATTCCCTATGAACGCATCCCTCAAACCCAGTTTTTAATCACCTTTATTCAGAACACCTGTTACATGTTATCCTTTGTGTGTATATACCTTTCTGTTTGTTTTCCTCATTGTTTGTCGTGAGTCAACATACTGAGCGTTATATTCCTATCCTTACTATTCTGGTTTTGACCCTGATTACTCTGTGTTTGATTTCTCTGGATTATCCCTGTGTGCCTCTGCCTGTTGTATCTGTCCTCCAGCAGGGTTGCCAACTTTGGGAGTTTGGCTGGCGTGAGACTTGGTACATTTTCAGTGCGCGCGCATGCGCGTGCTTGCGCGCGGAGAACACTTCTGCTAACCCTAATTTTAGAAATGTCAGTCCTTGTTTACTTAGTATAAACCGTGATTTATGCAAAAAAAACAGCTAATAGAATGGAAACGCTTATTTTTTTAATTCTGAAAGCGTCAGAGTCACGCCAGATGCGTGAGAGATGGCAACCCTGGCAGTGTGCTCCGACTCCCAACCAAGTTCCGAATCTAACACACTTTTCACACGCAACTGATGTACAGGTGCAAGGTTCAGCGAATCAACGATCAGAGAATCATGCAGTGAGAACGTTTTAGGCAGATGTTACAGCTGTGGGTCTACCCTCCTGTCATTAATACGCTGTGGTCTAGTCATCAACAGAATATTAACGGATCGAAAGGGGAGAAAATTTGATTTTGGCGTGACATTTCTTGCGTGTGCGTGAGAGCGTGAGATTGATGCTGAAAGCGTGAGTGTCACGCCAGATGCGTGAGAGTTGGCAACCCTGCCTCCAGTGTGCCAAACCTCCTGCCTGAACTGATGACACCTGAGCCTGCCCTTCTTCTGCCTATATGTGACCTGTGTACCTAACCCTGGTTTCTCTGATAACCTGATTTGTGTATCGAATCTCTGCCTTGTCTCTCCACCTGGATAACCTGGTTGTTCTATATATATATATATATATATATATATATATATATACTCGGCAACTGTGAATAAATATTTCTAATATTTGTTTTTGGAGATCTGGTTTAATTCATTATATGGACAAACTTAACAATTCAAGTGTCCAAAACATTTACTCTATACATGATGAGGAGTAGAACATTTACCAAATATATCATTTATCCTTATTCATATTTAGTTCCACTATATGGCTAGCAAAAATGTGCACGCATGCATGCGGGTGAGCACATACACACATAAAGTCATAACAGTTAAGAGGTAAAATCATTTTAATTATAATCAGTTAATTAAATGCTGTTGAAATTCAATGACACATTATTTTACCTTAATATGGAATAGTCATTCACAGCAATTACCGCTGCAGAGAAGCTGTATCAATTATGAAGAAATTGGTGTGAGAAATCATGTGAGAAGTCTGGGATAATAGACTATACATGTGCTTGTGCAGAAATATGGAGAATATTCGCTTACCCAGTGCTTAATCCTCAAAATCATTGATGGTCATAGAAAGCCGAATTGGCTACCATTGGAACATGGGAACAGCACACAGCTCAAACTAGGTATGAGCTGGATAAACAGGGCCCTCATTCCCAAAGTCAAGTGAGAAAATTTACCATGTCCTGAGCATCATTACAAAGAAATGTTGAAGAGATGCTGCAATGCTGCAGCACTTCACCCAAGCTTCATCAATGAAATGTAATGTAAATCACATACAGTAGCTGCTATGGGGATATTGTTCTGTTTCATCTTACAGCCATCTTGGGCTGACCTTCTCAAAGTCCTTTTTACTTCACCTCACACAGAAAGTCAACAGTCGTTTTTTATGACAGTAGCCTAGTTCCAGACTGTAAACACAGTAAAGAAAAATCTTCCCCTCAGGACTGAATAAAAGTAAAAGGTCATGAGCACAACTTAAATGCAATTGTAAAAACCTGAATATATGAACGTTCATGACAGTCTGTTTTACAAATAATAATTCTATGACATGATTGGACATTCCATAACACTGCTAATTGGATTCTCCAGACAGTGAGAGATATATTTCAACCAACTGGCACCATCTTAGTCAAGGAAATCAATTCCAAAAAATAAATACTGTACTACCTCATTGGATGATCATCTGACAAGCCTAATGCTACCAGTGGATTTACTTGGAGAAACTAGTCTAGTTTGGCATTTTAAATGCCTCCATTATTTTTTTTTCCTTTTTCATTATAAGGCCACATTTGTGATTATATTTAAACAATTTAAGCAATCTTATTTTATTTTCACTATCCAGGGTTGTGTGTTCAGTTATTGTATTGGGCTAGTATGAGACAGTATGAAAACCTGAATGTCAAAGAAGAAATGATGCTCACTATAATTTGCCTTCAAGTTTATCACACAATGAAAGAAATTTCCAGTTAAATAGGATTGGGCAAGGCCATTGCAATGTACAATTGGATGTGTGTCCTTGTACAATGATAAAATATTTTTGTGTGAACTAAATACTGTATTGTCATTAATTAATACAGTAACATGTTTCTGTGACTGTTATGTAGTGGAACACTGCTAGTAGACTGGTTTTGAGTACTCTTCTGTACAGAATTGTTAGTGTCTAGGAAGAAGAAGAATGATAAATAAAGACTACCTACACATTGCTATGGAATATTTAAATAAACCCCAGCCAATGACAATGACGTCTTTGTAAATAACATAATCAAAGTGTTACATTATTGGGTAGCATGCCCACAAAGCAATGGCACACTGGTTGTCCTTGTTGCGTGCCATTCGTGCATACCCCTGGTCTCCCCACGATGTGCTCCAGCTAAAAAGAACGTACAGACAATTTAAACATATTTCCAATGAACATTGAAAGTCCAAAAACAACTGCAAAACCTTTTTTATTACTGTACCCCCATAGTCTTATAGACAGTTCACTTCCACGTTTAGCCATTAACATAGTCAGGTTCTTCAAAATAAAAATGAGCAGATGGAGGTTTGAAAATGGAAAACAGACTTGAATAAAGGATCACTTCAAGGATGTTTTCAACTCAGCCCAGTAGTCTTATTTCATGGGAAATCCAGATACATAAACAGTGCAGATGAAGCTTTGAAGAGGCAAACAAGCCCTATTTACACCCTGTTCTAACCTGTCCTTTATTGTGATCTTGTCCACATTCTGAACGTGGCCACTTTATTTGTAAAGTGCTGAAAATTTAAATAGACACATTGGTTTCTGATTATGAAGATAATCTAATGAATGTGAACAGATCAAGATGAGGACAAGTTCGGGAAGAAGGATTTAATGTTACGGAAAGGTATTCATGTGAATTGAATGAGACTTCTAAAGTCTGAATGTGCTTCTAAACATCTTTACCTGTTCTTCACCAGCCAGTAATCCTCCCCATCCAAGGTACCATATCCCACAGCAAGGACAGCGTGGTTTGGTTTCTTTGTGCAAGTTGGATCATCGTAAATTCCTATAATTATACACAGAATGTCAGATGTACATATATAGTATAAACAGTAACACCATTTGACCATGAAGTGGACAATTACAACACAATGAAAACCTCATACAGCTCATAATGTCCTTAAAATTACAAAATATGAGATTTCGTTGGGAAGGTGGCCTTGTGGTTAAGGACATCAGACTGGTGATTTCAACGATCCTTGGTGTTTGGATTTGTGTCCCTGAGTAAAACAGTTTGTCACGCTCCCTCCCTTTGGGGTTATTATGGATCATGGGTGCCACCCTGTGATCATGTCTGGACATCACCCATCCACATCCACACCCACATAGGGACTTCCAGGTCTCATTATCACACTCACTTGTTTGCAATAATCCCAATCATTACATGTATACATTCCTCCCCTGCCAAGTTATCAGGAATGATCATTGGTTATATGTTAGCATTGGCAGTTATGGGGAGTAGCTGGGAGACCAAAGCACACCATCTCTATGCACAGACCGCTAAACTACATGGCCCTGTCTAGCTAACTATACCACAGCCACAGGTTCTTTCAGCTAAACTACAGGCCCCTGTTAATCCCACTCAGCTGCAGGCCCCTGTTCAGCCAACTCAGCTCAAGGCCACTGTGAAGCCATTCCCACTCACAGCCCCTGTGAAGCCCACTATGTGTCCACCTCAGCCATCGCTGACCAGCCCACTGCTGCCCCAGCCATCGCTGACCTAGTTGCTACTGCCCAGTCCTTCGCTGACCTAGTCGCCACTACCTGCTGGGCTGGGGGTGATTGTGTGGAGTGGTCGACATGCCCCATGGCCCACTCTAGGATCTGGAGAGCTAGGGGCATGTCTTGGCCTGAGCATTTCCAGAAGCGGGGTGTAGCACCACTTCCATGGTAGCAGGAGGCTGCCCACCTATCCCAATTGACGGTCTGGATATTGGGGCGGGCTGGAAGTGGGGCAGAGCTCCGCCGGGCCAGAAGATAGAGCCCAGGCCACAAGGCAGGCCACCAGATCTATCCATGTGAGGATGGCAGAGAGGTCACCGTCTGGCTGGTCAGCCTCTGGAAAGGGATCTGCCTGTCTGGTATGTGCACCGGGCACCTGGATGTCACTGGAGCCAATGCCCTCCAGGTCTTATAATCACACTCATCTGTTTGCAATAATCATCTGTACACATATATATTCCTCCTCTGCCTAGTTGTCAGAGTTGATCATTGCTCATATGTTAATACTGCCTGCCCTGAGTGTTTCTCTGTCTGTTTCTTGTCAGTATTAGGTCTTTCAACTTTGTATCTGCTTCGTTTTCGACCCAGCTCAACCGTCACACAGTTGTTATTACAAAATGTTTCCGTACCACTGCGGTAGAAGGCAAAACGAGGTCGGGTGGCATCAATGGCAACAGAGATAGGTCCAATGGTGGCAAGGCCTTGTTTAAGCATCCCCTCATCTCCTTCAGGCAAGAAGCTGTACCTAGAACAGTTAGCAGCACGCCCAGCAGGAGTGTACTTGCAGTTTTGTTGCTAACAGGAGAAAGAACAACAATAGCATCAATACAACTAATTCCACTATTGTGGATATGCAGGTTCAAATTAGCCAGTAGTACAGCTAGATACTAGCTAATTACTAAAGATATAACCTCTTGACCTAGATAAACATTAATATTACACAGTTAAACACTACTAATAAACAGTTAATGGTACAATATGTAGTTTTTCAAAACAATAACAAAATATGTACTTTGCATTAAAAAAGCAAACATCACTATACCTATATTATATATATTTCTTAGTTTTGTACTTACATTATCCTAAATTTTTCCACCAACTTTCAAACCCAGAGAAATTTGTTATATAATTCGAAGACACGGGATATTTAATTTTGTCTTCCATCAATGGCGTCATATAACCTTTGACTGCTCTAGTTGCTCAAAGCTCCAATCATTTTTTTAACAATACGTTACTTTGTCAGTGAACATTTTTTCTGCCGGAGATGCTAGATTGGAAGGTTGTCATTGACGACAATAACAAAACCCATGATCCCACGCTACTTCCCGACATCATCCAAGTACATCTTTTGCTATTGTTTTGATTGAGAGACCCCTAGCGGCCAAAAACTACATATTGTACGTTTAAACACTACTAATACACATTTAAACACTAATAATACATGGTTAAGCACTACTAATACTAGGTTAACCACTACTAATACACAGTTAAACACTACTAATACACAGGTACACTGCAAATACTCAGTTAAACACAACTACCGTAATACACATTTAAACACTAATAATACACTGTTAAGCAACTACTAATACACAGTTAAACACTACTAATACACAGTTAATAACTATGAATACACAGTTAAACACTACAAATACACAGTTAAACACTACTAATATACAGTTAAACACTACTAATACACAGGTAAACACTACTAATACACAGTTAAACACTATGAATACACAGTTAAACACTACTAATACACAGTTAAACACTACTAATATACAGTTAAACACTACTAATACACAGGTAAACACTACTAATACACAGTTAAACACTATGAATACACAGTTAAACACTACTAATACACAGCTAAACACTACTAATACACAGTTACACACAAATAATACACGTTTAAGCACTACTAATACAGTTTAACACTACTAATGCACAGTTAAACACTGCAAATACACAGTTAAACACTACTAATACACAGTTAAACACTACTAATACATATTTCCACTCACCACTCCAGCATAGGGGTAAGCTTGTTCAGATTCAATGCCTTGGTTGTCGATGACATACTGGAAAGCCCAGGTCATGAATCCACCATCACATCCTTTGTTGCCATATTTGGAGGAGCAGTCCACCAGGTTCTGGGGGCTGAGGTCTACCAGTTTGCCTGTTTTCTTTGCCAGCTGACCCTCCAGGGCCCCAACAGCACTGAACGCCCAGCAGGAGCCACAAGAGCCCTAAGGTCAATATAAACATGAATACCTATTTGATACGTGGAATAGATTAAATTAAGAGGGTTTCAGCACAACAGTGCACCCTATATGTCCAAAAGTATGTGGACACCTGGCCATCACACCCAAATAAATTGTTGGACATCCAATTCCAAAACTAAGGGCTTTGTGACTATAACAGCTGCTACTCTTAAGGGAAGCCTTTCCACAAGAGTTTAGAGGGTGGCTTTGTAGGACGTATTGCCCAGTCTATGGAGTTTTATTCCTTTCTTTTTAAGAGTGCCTTTTTTCAATTTGAGAGCATTTCTATTTAATATTGTGTTCGGTTTTTGAAATATTTTCCCTCAAAACCTTGCTTGGTCAGAATTCTCTCAACTTCAAATATTCTCTCAGCTTCAAATATTCTCCTTGCACTCACGCTGCTTCTATTAGCTTGCAAATCTTCTCCTCTCAGATTTCTGCTGCGCTCAGATTTTTTAGTGTTACAACCCTGTCAAAATTCACCAACCACCTGCACTGTGGAGGGTGCATTTGTTTTACTTTACAACATCCTGAGGACGGGTACTCAACCTCCATGGATCCTCCACTTTTTATTTGTACTGGACTTCCCTTGATTTATTAAGAACTTTTAAATACAAATGCTAGTTAATATCATTTATCAACGTCAGTAAGCATTACAGTTGTACAAAGACACAGTAATCAGTAAGCTGAGAGCAGGAAATCTGTCCAAGCAACAACATATCTGAGTCCAAGCATAAAGTTTGAGCAGAAGCACAGCAAATCCAAGCGCGAGCAGTGGCTATTTGAGTGTGAGAGCAAGGTTTTGAATGTAATATCAATTAGAAATGCTCTCAAATTGAAAGAACACACTTTTGAATAAAGATAGGAATCAACCTCCATATCAGTCAGCCAGAAGAGCATTTCTGAGGTCAGGTACTGATTTTATGAGTAGTTCTGGCTTGCAATCACCAATCCAATTCATCCCAAAGATGTCAATGGGGATGAGGTCAGGGTTCTGTACAGGCCACTAGAGTTCCTTCACACCAAACTCATCATATGTCTTTATCGACCTGCCTTTTTACACAGGGAAACAGTCATGATGGAACAAGAAGATCCTTCCCCAAACTGTTTCCACAAAGTTGGAACATTAAGATTACCCTTCAATGGCCACTATCCCACCTCCACCATTAGTAGAGGGGTCCACATATTGGCCATAGTGTATTTCCCAAAACGATTGAAAGATTTTTCACATTGAAATATCACTGAAACTCTGGTGTTTCAAACAGCAAACAAACATGGTTTAATAAATATTTTCTGAATTTAAGGGTTATTTCAATATCATAATGTAACAATATGATAAAAAAATTAAATAATCATATTGTAGGCACTGATAATTTACATCCATTTACACTCTTTCAAAGTAAAGATATTCACCCATAGTAACCACATGCAGCTGATATTTACAATTATAATTAATATAGATATACTGTAAATACCACATTACACATGCAAAATAATTTTAAAGTAGCAAGAATGAACTGCAGTGATAGCTGTCCACTATTACCTGCATTTTGACTGAAGTGACGTAGCCCTTCTCTCTCCAGTCAACCGTATCAGGTATGGGGTCACTGGAGGATCCCAAAAGTGCTGAGGGCTCCCTCTGGAGGTCAGCAG
Organism: Umbra pygmaea; assembly: GCA_016801145.1. NCBI lineage: Eukaryota > Metazoa > Chordata > Actinopteri > Esociformes > Umbridae > Umbra > Umbra pygmaea. The sequence goes on along the minus strand of JACXGM010007034.1, from coordinate 2,735 downwards.
GCACCAGCAGAGAAGCAAAAGACTGGGCAATCTCCTCTTGGGTCTGAAAATATTTAACAGTTACAACACATTGACCACACAGAGCACTTAAAGAGCTCTTACTGTAATCAGTGTAATGGAGCCATCTCATGAACCCAAGGCTACATCAACTGGATGAAGATACATGTTGAAAATGGATAACAAATTTGAGATAAGGGAAATGCAGTAGTGCAAACTGTAGCTACAGTACTTTTGATAGTGAATTTACAGTATATCATATAATGATAGTTCCACAGTTCATAGGCTAGAAAATTAGGAAGTACAGGACAAGTTTCTCCTTGTTAAAATATGCATGGCTAGTTGTTGGGAAACTAGAGTAGCAACAATTAAACAGACAGTCAACAAAAAAATAGAACATTGGGAGATATTTCAGTATATTTCAAGCAAATGGTAATGAATGTAAAAATACAAATGTTTATGATTTCTTATTGTAGACCATGCCTCCAATAGTAACTAAAAGCAACCCATATCTGCATGTCTCTTTTACTCATATTCCACATACTGGATGGAATCAGTGATAATGGTAACAAGTTCAGATATCCGAGGCCCAAAAAGTTTGGTTCATTGTCAGTGGCCAGAGAGCCTCACCATGTCTCCCATGTGATTCATGCCCAGGTCAAAGGTGTGCATGCCCATGGATGCCTCCAGGTTGTGGAGGCTGATCATCTGAACATTCCTCTCCCAGATCTCCCTTCGGCCCAGCTCCTCAACCTAGTGTTCAGATGCGCACATGTTGCACAGGTTATATCACAATGCAATCAATTATTTAGCTAGTTACATCTCAATCAGCAAAATATTTTTTTATACATGTTTTCATGTCTTCAAAGTCATTATGTCATTTGATCTGTGGTATGTAAGCAATTTGTTTGGTTATGCTGATGGTAGCCTACTTGCTGTACTTTCAACCTATACAAAAACACTGTCTAAAAGCCACTATTGAGGCAGCTTCGTCTCAAAGCTAAAAAGTATTGTAGTAATGCTGGCTCATCATACCTCAGTCTGGTAGTTCTTGCCATGTGTCTTCTTCCACATCTGCCAGTGTTGTTCCAACATTGAGTCCAACCGGGCAACTGCAGTGCCACATAGCACAGTGAGAAGCAGGACACCCAACATTACACCTGCACAGAAAATGGACATGTAAAAATTTGGGAAAAATAAAGATTTCTTGAAACGTCTGCAAAAACAGAATGATAATGATCAAATTAAGAGTCAGCACCTGTAGGCCTATAGGGCCACCGGTGAAACCCAACGGAGTTTTAGTTCCACAAATGGTTTGTTCCAGAAAGTCAGTATATGTCACAAGATCAACAGGAATTGAAACTGATGCACAAACAAACTACTAATCAAGAGTTTTTAAAACAGATACAACCAATGAATCCATGATTCGGAATCCTACTCCACAAGCACCTATACTGTATTGTGACAAGTACTCAAGAGCATAATTAATTGGAGGTGTCTGTGTTTGAGATTATCTAGTGCAATGGTGCAGTTCAACTTTCGCTCAACCTAGCTGAACGAAGCCCAAAAAGTGCCAAATACAGTAACTTGTATTTGCCACTTTTTTTGTATTTGGCACTTTTTAATAACTGGTTAAATTACATAATTTAATTAAAATGAATGCCAGAAATATGGGTACATAATAACTTTAACACACACCTCAATATATGATAGAATCCTTCTATAATCATTCTATAATACTAACCAAATATTATACTATAATATTATACTATATATTATATTATATATTATAAATCACAAAGTAGAAATTCACAATTTCAGATAAGGAAAAAGCATAGGCTAAACTGGAGTGCAACAATTATAATAAAACCTTTTTTAGCATTGGCTTGTTAAAAACGAAAGTAAAACGCTAAAAATAATTGTAAGACGGTCTAGTTAAAAATATGTAAGTAAATAAATACAGCTTAGCTAGTACATGAAATACAAATGTCTATATCGATAAAAACAACAACATATCTTTACCTTGACGCTGCCTGAGTGTGAACGCGACACAAATGATTTTAATGGGATCTATTCCTTCAGTATTTTGACCTGTATGTCACGTGGGTGTGGATCTGTGTTCGTTCTTTTATTAACGTTGTCATTAATACTTTTTCTAGAAGCAATGGTGGCTGAAACTAGATTTAAGCAGTGCGAAACATTTTTAAACAACTGTATCAGAAATATAGTGTCAAGTACATATTTTCAAGTTTATTCCTAAATGCCGTCTACCTCCATAAGATTCAACACGTTGCTGTGTGAATCAATCTGCTATTCGTCCATTATTTTGTATTTATCCACTCACACATTTTTTTCCTGCTGTACTGTTTGCTCAACCGAGAGAATTAGTCATTTATTTCACTACTATAACTGTGGACTTGTGTAAAATATTTATACTGCCGTAGCGCAAAATTATTGTTAGATTTTGATCATTGTTACCATTACAAAAGGCAGCTGAGCTATGACATAATTTGCTTAATTTAATTAAAAATTAATTAATTTTTTTTTTTTTACTTTTTGTAACTGTTTTCCTGAAACACTCCCTCATTTATTTAATGAATGTGCCTTAGTAAAACTATTTTGGAATGATCTGATCTATACCTTGAAAATGATCTATCGTAGTTGTTCATTGAATCCTAAGACATTTTTATACTTTGATTTGAAAGAAAATGAAATAATCAAACATCTAAAACATTCAG
>JACXGM010007033.1:12679-31577 GCA_016801145.1 Umbra pygmaea | reverse complement strand
ACACAGCCACCTCCAGCAGACTGCACACAGCCACCTCCAGCAGTCTGCCCACAGCCACCTCCAGCAGACTGCACACAGCATCCTCCAGCAGTCTGCCCACAGCCACCTCCAGCAGACTGCAAATGGCCTCCTCCAGCGGTCTGCCCTGAGCCCATCCTGGCCTCGGACCTGGAGGTCCTACTCTTCCCTCCACCACCAAGGTTTGGCGACGACGCCTCCTGCCCTGCCCCCATCGCTGACGCCGCTGATCTCCGGACCCTCGTCGCTGACGCCGCTGATCTCCGGACCCCCGTCGCTGACGGGGCCGTCAGGACCCCCGTCGCTGACCCCACCACCAGGACCCCCGTCGCTGACGCCCCCGGCCGGACCCCTGTCGCCAACGCTGGACCTTCTGGACGCCCTGCCTGTGCCAGGGCTCCCAGACACCCAGCCTGTGCCAGGGCTCCCAGACAACCTGCCGCCAGGGCTCCCAGACCCCCTGCTTGTGCCAGGGCTTCCAGACCCCCTGCTTGTGCCAGGGCTCCCGGACGCCCTGCTTGTGCCAGGGCTCCCGGACGCCCTGTCTCCAGGGCCGCCTGAACTGCCTTGCCCCTGGCCGGCACCTGAACTGCCTTGCCCCTGGCCGCCACCTGAACTGCCTTGCTCCTGGCCGCCACCTGAACTGCCTTGCTCCTGGCCGCCACCTGAACTGCCTTGCCCCTGGCCGCCACCTGAACTGCCTTGCCCCTGGCCGCCACGGGCCGCCCTCTGTCACTCCTGACCCTGGGCTGCCCTCTGTCCCTCCTGACCCTGGGCCGCCCTCTGTCCCTCCTGACCCCGGGCCCCTTCTCTTTCCCACCCCGATGTGGTGGGCTTGGGGCGGGGGTTATGTCACATCCAGCCCTTTGTGTTAGGTAGTGCTTCTTGTGGTTATGTCTGCCCTATATGTTTGTGGTGTTTGGTTCCCCCTGGTGTCCCTTCTGTGTCTTGCCGAGGTTGGGGTTGTATGATGTCATCACTGTGGGTCCTTGTATGTGTTGATTATGGCATAGGTGTTTCCTATTGTTCCTCATGTAATGTAGTATTTAACCCTTGTGTTCCCCCCTGGCCTATTGTCAGTCAATGTTTTCTGTTACTTGTCCGCATCGGTACATTGTCTTTGGCCCCTCAAGGCAGTTTTGGTTTATCATAATAAACGTAATTTGGATTATTGCAACCATCGCGCCTGTCTCTCTCCTGATAGCAAGGGATACTGTGACAGTGTTATGTAAATGTGTTTTTGGAAAGTGTTTAATAAACAGCTTTTATAAACTGTAGGGATGGTCATTAATGATAAATTTGTAATTAGTTAATGATTTGCAAATATATGATTATATTGAGACTTTACTTGTTGAGGCACATCATTATTAACTCATCATTTAGTAGTTGTAGTAATTTACACATGAATTTGCACTAATAATGCAGTAATTAATCATGTATTACCTTTATTATACCTGTAAGTTGAAATACAAGGCTTTGGCTCATTGTGGCAATTAACATATTAATTAAGACTATTAATAAAAAAAATGTTTTTAGGGAATTAATCCACAATTACATATTTAATTAATAACAATTACTGTATGAACTAATATATTAATCAGACAGACACTTAATTAGTTCCTGATGTGGTAATTAATAACAAACAGCTTAGATAATCATGAGTTACACATTAATTCAGTATTATCTGTACATTAGTTAAGCATAAATTAATGCTTATTAGTGCACCCGTTTTGTAAAGTGTTACCAGCTTTTTTTAATGAAATTATCATTATCATTAGAAAACAAATCACAGAATCATCCCTTAAGAAGCATGTATCTCCTAAACTCACCTGTCCTGAGATTGCGCAGAACAGTCAGGAACTTGGAATAGGAATGGCACTGGAATTTTGAAATTCTTTATCCCTTGAATCTTTCACTAAATTAGTAAAGGCCTCAAAGCTTTTTAACTGTCAACTGGATCCTATCCAACTAAATTTCTTAAGGAGTTACTCCCTGTGCTTGGACCGCATATGCTAAAAAACTAGAATTGCTTTCTAGTCTCTGGGTGTGTACCAAACTCCCTAAAATTGGCTGTAGTGATGCCACTTTAAAAACAAAAAAGGCTAAATACCTACCAACCTATTTCGAATCTACCAATTCTCTCAAAAATATTAGAAAAAGTGGTCGCCCAGCAACTCGGTGCATAAAGAATTTTTATTTTTTTAAATCCAACCCCAAAACACCCAAGCTTTTAAACAGAGACAGAGGTAGAGTGGTCTGCAGAATACAGAGCCTGTGTAACATAGTATTGTTGGACTACACAGGCCCCCCGCCAGCACCCCCTGCCAAAAATTACTTCCGACACATCTAATCTGACCAGAGATGTGCTTCTGTTCTTGCGCTTCTGGACCTTAATGCTGCCTTTGATACCATTGACCTCAACATTTTTCTAGACAGATTGGAAACCTATATCGGGCTACATGGACATGTTCTGGCATGGTTCAGATCCTATCTATCAGAAATATATCAGTTTGTATCTGTGGATGGTCTGTCCTCCAAAAAATGAAAGGTTTGCTTTGGTGTTCCTCAAGGTTCTGTTTTGGGACCACTACTGTTCTCGCTATATATTTTGACTCTTGGTGATGTCACCCGGAAACACAATGTCAACTTTCACTGCTATATTGATGACACACAGCTGTACATTGCAGTGAAAAGGGGAGAAGCCACAAAATTGCAATCCCTGGAAGCCTTTGTTTTGTATATAAAGAATTGGATGACAGAAAATGATTTACTTTAAAATCAAAAAACAGAAATGCTCATTTTAGGTCACAAGACAAAGAGACCTGCTGTCAAATCTGGCAAAGAACATAGATGGTTGTACAGTTATATCAGAAAAAAACGTATAATACCTTGTTTTTATGCTAAACCCAGATCTCTCATTTGAAGCACATGTAAAACATATCTCAAGAGCAGCTTTTTTTCATCTCTGGAACATTGCAAAAATCAAAAATCTTTTGTCAAGGAATGATGAAGAAAATGAATCCATGCTTTTGTTACTTCAAGATTGGATTATTGTAATGCTCTTTTTTCTGGCTACCCAGACAAAACCCTAAAAAAAATAATGTTAGTGCTCAATACAGCTGCCAGAATTCTGATTAGAACCGCAGAATTTGAACATAATACCCCAATTCTAGCCTCTACACTGGCTGCCCATTAAAGGACAATTCTGGCACAAAACGAACCTAGGTGTTAATAACACATGGGTACCTAGTCGACCGTCCTCTGGGATATGTTTTCATGCTAATCGAATGTGCCCAGTTTTAGTGCAAACTAATTACCTAATAACGCTAGTTGTGAGGGCATGCATGATGTAAAAAGAAATCGCTATTTCATACCACTAACAAGGCTGAAAATAGCACCACACTTCCATGGTAGCATAATGAGGGTCCCTACATGCAAACCGAAGCATTGAGAACTTTGTAAGTGTACAGACTGTTTATTAAAAAGATAGTTTAAAAGACATTAGCGTTCGAGTATACAGGCAGGCGACATCTTGGGAAAACAGACTCAACCAGTCAAAACATGAACGCCGTGCTACGTGAGCTGAACTGTGAGCAAATTGTGTTTGATTTTAGTTTGCATTGGCAGCTGTAAGTCTTGATCATTGATCTGCATGAATGACTGAAAAAACCTCTTGCCATGGGAGATACCAAGTCACAGTTCAGCTCATGTAGCACAGCATTCATGGTTCGACTTAAGTCTCATTAATATGTGACGAGGAACGAGAGGCTGTTTATATATTTATTTTGGGGTCAGAGTTGTACCGAGGTACTAGACCCAAGGTATACCCATTCTAATATTTCTGATGTCATGTTCATCATAGGATGACCCAACCCCTTGGAATATGCTTCAGGACCATGTGGCCTGATGACTCCTTCCTGTACCCTTCCTGTGCCCACCCCACTGTGCTGGTGCCCACGTCACTGCTGTTGGTGATCACGTTTCCACCTGGTGACTTCAGCTGTACATCTCCAAAGAGCATTGCGTTCTCCCTGCCCAAGACCACCGAACTTCATGCTACACAAAGACTATGGTCACAGCCCACCCATTCATATCTTCATGTTTGGACAATAATTGAACACTGATAAACAATGTGACCTTAATACAATGTGTATTAAGGCTGTGTACCTTCAGATCGCCCACTCTGTAGTGCCAGAATAGGACTGGCCACCCCCTTGAGTCTGGCCTCTAGGTTTCTTCCTAGGTCCCACCTACTAAGGAGTTTTTCCTAGTCACTGTGCATCACTTGTTATTGCTTGCTCTTGGGGGTTTTGAGCCAGGTGTCTGTCAAAGCACTTTGTGACAACTGCTGTTGTAAAACGGCTTTATAAAATAAATGTTATTGATAGATTGAATGTGTGGCCTTGTTACTGAAAAAAATTAAAATAAAGTGTGTGTCTGTGCATCAATAGTAAATTAGTTTTTGAGCTCTCACATGGATACACTGAGCAGGCTAAATATACTGAGCCATGGGGAGAAGAACTGTCAAAAGACCTGCGTAATAAGGTACTGGAACTGCATAAAGTTGAAAATGGATATAAAAAGATATCCAAAGCCTTGCAAATGCCATCAGTACTGTTCAATCACTTATTAAGAAGTGGAAGGTTCAGTGATCTCTTGATACCAAGCCAAGGTCAGGTAGACCAAGAAAAATGTCAGCCAAAACCTAGAGAAGAATTGTTTGGGATACAAAGAAAAACCCACAGGCTACTTTGAAAAAAAGACGGTGTGGTTATTTCAAGGAGTGCAATACAACAATACTTGAACAAAAATTAGCTGCATGGTCGAGTTGCTGGAAAGAAGCTTTTACTGCAACAGTGCCACATAAAAGCCCTGTTACATTATGCCGGACAACACCCTGACAGGCCTCAAAGCTTCTGGCACACTAATTTGGAATGACGAGACCAAAATAGAGTTTTATGGTCAAGGCCTATAGTGAAAATAATACCATCCCCACTGTGAAGCATGGTGGTGGCTCACTGATGTTTTGGGGGTGTATGAGCTCTAAAGGCACAGGGAACCTTGTGAAAATTGTGCGCAAGATGAATGAAGCATATTATTGGACAATACTGGCAGAAAAGTTGCATTCTTCAGCAAGAAAGCTGAACATGGGTTGCTCTTAGACATTCCAGCATGACAATGACACTAAGTACAACGTCAAGTTGACCTTCCGGTGGGTCAGCAAGAATTCGGGGCCTGATAGACAACTATCACAAATAACTGCACACTATAATTAATGCTAAAGGGGATAATACACCATATTAAGAATTAAGGGGACTTTTAAACAGGGGTAATTTTAATATTTTCTTCATTGCCATGTATTGTTTTATGATTGTGCCATTTACTTATGACCTACAGTTGAATATGAATACCATGACAATTAAAAACTGTTAAAATAGTTTTGCCTGCTCACTCATTTTTTCTTGAAAAATGGTACAATTATTATCAATTCTCCAGGGGTATGCAAACCTTTGAGCACAACTGTATTTGGAAATGCTGTGACCAGGATTGAACACTGGCCACTGTGATATAGTTGTCCTGGCAAGCGGAGACTTAGCCCACTACACCATGCAGAGCCCTCTATGTTACTTTCTTTAACACAATAAAAAATAATTATTTTGCAAATGAATGTTAGGAAATCTAAAAATGTCTCCTTTCCACTGACATACTGACGATGACAGAAAATAAACATTTATGACTAGATCTGTGTTAAAAAATCTATAGGTGCCTAAGACGACAAAATAATGTAAAGAAATAAAATGGGGCTTTGGAAATAGTTTCACCTTGAAGTCAAAACCGATGGTATCTATGGAGACCATAGAGCGGCGGGCGTAGTTCTGCAGTGTTCCTGTCAGGAAGGCCTGGGGGAAGAAAAAGCCACTGATCCAGAAAACAGCTGGGACACCATCAGAGATCCAGCCATGCAGGAACCTGATCCTCTGGAGCAGGTCAGACACCCAGGAGGCCAGGGGCTTCAGAGAGGGATAGGCCTGGTTGACGACAGGGGGGAAGTCTTGATTTAGATTTCAATAGTGTTCGACAGCACATAGGGGAAACAATGAAATTATAAAACCAATAGTAAGTATCAATAAACTGAAGGCTAAACAACATGATATACTTTAATAGTAAATACTGCATGTATGTTTATATGTTCCTGTGAGTACCTTGGCCTGCCATATGTCAGGGACTTTGTTGATAAACAGGCTGTTGGCCATTGACTCAAGCTCTGATGACATCACCACTAAGCCCTTTAGAGCCTTGACTATATCACTGAGGCTCTGTGATATGACCCCTAACAAGATGTTGTACCTGTCAAAACAAGGTGTGTGGAGGGAGGTTAAAAAGAGAGACACAGATAATGAGGAAAATAATGAATAGCAAAACAACACAATCTTTCGGATGTAAGGACTGGGATGGTAACTTAAAAGGTACAATATGTAGTTTTCCAAAACAATAACAAAAGAGGTACTTTGCGTTAAAAAAAGCAAACATCACTATACCTATATTATATATATTTCTTAGTTGTGTACTTACATTATCCAAAATGTTTCCACCAACTTTCAAACCCAGAGAAATTTGTAATAATTCGAAGACATTGGACGTTTCATTTTGTCTTCCGTCAATGGCGTCATATAACCTTTGACTGCTCTAGTTGTTCTAAGTTCCAGGGAACCGCCAAACATAACGTGAATGAAGTTATTATATTTTTAACAATACATTACTTTGTCAGTGAACATTTCTTTCTGCCGGAGACGCTAGATTGGAAGGTTGTCATTGACGACGATAACAAAACCCATGATCCCACGCTACTTCCCGACGTCATCCAAGTACATCTTCTGCTATTGTTTTGATTGAGATACCCCTAGTGGCCAAAAACTACATATTGTACGTTTAAACTGGTCCTATTAAAAGGAAGGACGAGACAATATATAATTTACTACACTGTGTGCACAATTAGTCGGCAAGTCAATATTTTGACTATATCATCATTATTTTGTATATGTATAAACAGGAATGCTTATTGGATTAAAGCATATCAGGTGATGTGTATTTGTGGGAGGGAAGTTGTGGCCTAAGGAAATCAACACCCTATATCAAGTTGTGCATAATTATTATGCAGCTTCTGTTCCTCAGGCAAAATTGGCCAAAAGAGATTTAACTGAATCAGAAAAGTCAAAGATTGTAAAACGTATTTCAGAGGGATACAGCACTCAAGATATTGGGGCGTGGTCAAAGAACCATCAACCGTTTTGTTGCAAATAGTCAACAGGGTCGCAAGAAACATGTTGAGAAAGATGCAAATTAACTGCCAAAGATTTAAGAAGACTTGAACATGAAGCGGCCAGGAACCCATTATCCTCCAGTGCAGTTATATTTCAGATATATACCTACCTGGTTGTGCAGTGCTGAGAGACATGGCCAAAGTAAGAATAGCTGAAACCCGACAACCACTGAAAAAGACACATAAGCTGTAACGTCAAGACTGGGCCAAGACAAAATCTGAAGAAAGATTTTTCAACGGTTTTATGGACTTGCTCATGAACTTGAGACGAGAGTGACACTTGACGGACCAGATGGATAGCCCGTGGCTGGATCAGTGATTGACACAGAGCTCCACTTCAACTCAGACACCAGCAAGGTGGAGGTGGGGTACTGGTACTTTGCAAGAAGGAAGTTTTTGCTGTTTTGCCAACCGGATACGGCAAGAGTTTAATCCACCACTAAGAGTAGTTAATCCACCAGCTGTTGTTGTGATTGGTTGTAGTGTTATCCAATTGCGTGCAGTGAGATTTTCAAATGCATGCTTGGACCATTTTAATTTCTCAGTGCCAGACCCTTAATCTGTCGGATTTGGATTTCCAGGCTAGAATAATTGTGCACACAGTATAGATGTTACCAAGCTAGAACATTTGGTTTCACATTGGTTGTAGGAAAAAAAGTCAAATTATTTTCGCACTGCTCATCCAAAACGGATGCCTTTAGATAATTTACGGGATGATAACGATCACCAACTATACTTCCATGATTGAATTTACAGGTGCGCGATTTGCACACAAGGAGTCGCTGGAGAGCGACGTGACAAGGTAAATAATTTTAATTATCTAATTCAAATCCTGGGAAGCATTATGCCAATTTGCTCTGCCTCATGCTGGAGATCCGGCCTTTGTCAGAATAGCCATAGTCAGGCTCGATCCATTGACTATCATGATGTATTTTGTCCTTCAAGGCAGCGAGTTAGCCAACTAAGCCACAAATCAAACATTTTTTATAACAAAAGTGAAATTTAGTTTTTTAAGTAATAGGGAGGTTCTGAGAATATTTTACTTGTTTTAGGTTTTCCTGGAAGCTTTTCATATGGGCATGGGTTTAGAAATGGAATAAACCACACAGAAAAATGTAAATTCTTACAATCTCAGAAAAATGTCAATTTTTACAATCTCAGATCAATTAAAAAAAGTTACTAATGTCAAAGCACATATTCCATGTCAAATCGGTTAAAAATTCTATTAAGTTCAAGAATGTTTGTCAAATTCCTTAATTAATACACAGAGAATGTTCCAAACCCAAAGAATGATCCTGCAGCATTCCCTGAATTTGAAGGAAGGTTGTAATTAAAGGACAATGCTCTCCTCCGGTTTGGAGAAAGGTATGTTTCACAGAACAGCATGTGCTAACTGGATAAAGACTAGGTCACCTGGTGACCTCCTGGATCAGCACTGTGTTCATGGACTCCTCATAAATAACCGGGTACTTAGTCAACACTTCCTGAATGCTGATAGGCTGGGGGATCTGTTCAACAATGCCTGCCACTAGCTCCTCCACAATCTACAGGGAGAGACAAAAAAGGTGGTTAACTGGCTCTGCCTTTATTCATTAAAACACAATCACTCAACAAGCACAAAATACTGAACAAACGCAATCACTCAAACACGAAATATTTAACACACAGAATCACTCAACACTTACAAAATACTAAACACACACAAAATATTAAACACATATAATCACTCAACAAACACCAAGTACACAATAGACTGGTGGGGCAGGGACATTTTCCTGGGAACTGATTAGATATTTATCTGTACCAAATTGAATGAGCATTAGGAAAGTCCCCTTAAACCAGATCCACCATTGCTGTTCATCAGTTTAAATTAAACTGAAATCAGATAGCTTTGAATACTGTAGGTTCAAAGCTACAGAATAAGAGTCATACACAACAAATATATTACTTGCTGCTAACATGACAGAGTACCTCTTCCCTGGCCTTTCCTCCGCTGGCTGCTGCTCTAGGTTGAAGCTGAATCACGGCACCCAGCAGGGCAAACGCCTCTTTCTGGGCAAAGCTTATGTTGGCGTTGTCATGGAGACCAAAGATCTCAGGTGTGTCATTAATTGGCAGGCTACGAATGTATTCCAAGTAGCCCTGTTGAGAGAAATATCATCATTTTTTTAATTAGTACTGCCCCGGATGATTGCTCTCAAAACAGATTATCTATGCAACCAAAATGTTCACATGGAAAAAAAGTTCTGTACCATGAAAAAGTGTGAAACGATGTCTCAAAATCAGAGGATCCCAATTTACTTGCAGAGGGCGCGAGTGAAAAGTTAAAAGGCAAATGAAAAAGGTCAAATATGTCTTGAAAACTTGATGACGCATGCTGTTTTCTCCGCATCAGGCTAATCCATCTCATTCAATTTAGTGAGTAGCCTACACAGATTTGGGAATAATCTTGTTTGTTCTTTATGGAAGGCAGTAAGTTGAAATAACAGTCCACAATTTTTTGATAGACAGCCGGAGGAGCCAATTCCATCCACGTCTCCCCTGCTCTATAATGAGTATGAGGGATATTCATATAAAATGCATTATACTTTCACTTTAAGTTTGCATTATAAGTATGTATTAGACTTTCACTTTACGTTTTTCATGTAGAATGTATTATAGTAAGTAGAACTTATGTATGTTATCAATATGTTTTATCAATGTAGTATCAACATATTAATCACACACACAGACAATCAATATGGTAATCAGTTTAGTTAACAATATACTATGAATGCACTTTGTATTAGAAATGTATTGGGATGATCAGGCCACAATGACATGTATGAGCAATGTACCATTAAAGGTAATTTGCAGCAGGTCATAACAGCAACCCGGTGCTCTACTAAGTACTAAAGATGCTTGACATGAATGGATAGAAGCTCTGACAATCGGGATTTAAAGGAGGTGAGTGACACTGTGTTTACGAGTTTCAGAGATTTTTGTAGTTTGTTCCAGTCGTTAGATGCTGCGAACCTTTGAGAACCATCGAGCTGGGCTCAGCAGACTTTGTTTTGACATACAAAAATTATTACATGTATTTTACAGACAAGATAGTAAATGCCTCATTGGGTTAGTGCTACGGGCACTATTCAGTAGGATCATATCTCACCTAAAACAAGCGAACTGATACATTGCTCATACTGCCCAAAATCTTCAAGTCATAAGGAGTTAATTACCGTATATCTATGTGTTCCTAAAAATTATCGGATGAATAGATGGCACCCATATGGAGATAAAAGTCCACCCAAAGAATAGTAGGCTACGACAAAATAGCCTTCCACTCAATGTACAGGTGATACGCGTAGAAAATGCTCAATGTAAAGGCAGTGGAAAGCCTGACTAATTTATTCAGCCGAACAAATTTATGGGCATTTGCCTAAGCTACATTATGGAGCTATTACGGATTATATGACTATTATTGTTTGTTGAAAATATTCTTTTGAAGAAGAGCATTTCTTAATGCAATAGACTTCTCCTTTCCTTATTGAAGTTTGACCTTTTACTGGTCAAGCAGGTTAACGTGGAGCGACAAATAAATCATATATTACACAATTTCACTCGGATATGGCAATATAATTTTCCTCGAAATTTGGATTGCATCGTAAATTTCATTAACCTTGGGGCGGGGTCGCGCTATGTTTATGCGTACGTACAATCTTATTTCTGTTCGTAAGTACAAATTTAGGATTGTTTCTACACACGCTTGATATAGGCGCCCCCTGGAGTCCACTGATGTTCCGTCTCTCATAATGTTCTGTCTCTCATAAATGTTAACAAGCATTGCTACTAGCTACTGTAATAAGATGGGCAGTTGGTTGGAAATATTTCAATGAGCCAGAGTTTGATTGGTGCTAAACTAGAACAGATGGTCAGTGTGATGGTCTGACCTTGATATCCAGCTCCGTGCTGATCTGCTGGTAGACTCCTGAGGGGGAGTAGGAGTAGCTGGCATCCAGAACAGCAGGGCAGTAAAAGTCCTCCAACACGTTGAGAATGCAGCGGCGGTCCCAGTCATCGGTCACGCGGCCACCATAGTTGATCTCTCCAGCAGTATACTTCAGAACCTGGATGGACAGAAAACAAGGGTTCACTAACTGACATTCGTACACACCACAGTCATACTACTGCTTAACGCATTAGACATATAGACAGTGAGACATATTAAAAGGTGCACGTACACACCAGACATATAGACACTGAGCCATATTAAAAGGTGCACGTACACACCAGACATATAGACAGTGAGCCATATTAAAAGGTCAGGTATCTGTTTATATTTCAATGGCAATAGTAAGTCATTTGGAGTATTTGCAGTGTGGGTCAGACAGTGGACAAGGATGTGTGAAGTGTTGCAGAGGACAGAGAGAGAGAGATGCAGTTCACCAGTAGACTGTAGAGCAGTGGTCCTCAAACCCTTCCATGGAGGGCCTAGTGTATGCTGGTTTTTGGTCTTTCCCTTCAGTTAGAGCATAATTAGGACCTGGACCGCCAGGTAAGGGGAGATCCTAACCAATTAATGAGCTACTCCATCAGGCTTTTACAAGGTAAAAGCGAAAACCTGCATACACTAGGCCCTCCATGGAAGGGTTTGGTGACCCCTGCTGTAGAGAATATCTCAGAATTAAAAAGGAAAAGTTGAAAGACAATAAAAATAGAGGGAGTCTTCCCCACCTTATAAGGGATGTCTGGGTACTCATCCACAAACATTTTGAGCTGGCTGATACTGATGCGCAGGTCACCGTCCGTAAACTCGTATGGGATGTTGAATCCCAGCGGGCCAAACTTCCTGCGCTCAATAACAATACCATGGAACAGACACAGAGACAGCAGCAGGGACTTCAGCTCTCCAAGCTGAGGGCAGAGAAAGAAAGCAGGACTACGTAAGGTGAGGGGCCTGGATATGTTGGTTTGTGAAGAAAAAAAACTAAAAGCAGGGTATGTATATGTTTTAACTGTTACAGTGTACATCAATATTGCAATGCAGGTGTTTGTAGGATATTGCCAATAAATTACAGCTAAACTCCACATTCTGTTGTGCCTAATATTTGTTCTTAGTTTGGTTTACTGGTCAAGTAGAATGCCCTGTATAAGTTGTGGGACAGTAAAATCAAAATGTCTATTTTTGCTGTACACTCAGGGCATATGAAAATTTAATTCAAGAATGAAAATGAGAAGTGAACAGACTGTTATATTTTCTGACTGTCTGTTTCAACACGTTTAACCAACTAAGCAAAATGGCACTTCTAGTACACCCCCCGCTGTTGTTATGTTGCTTATGTTCAGTATGGAGTGAGAGGAGACCTTGGTGCAGGTGGTAATGAAGTTATCATCCAGGCTCAGGTAGCTCTTCATCAGGTTAGCCTTGATGCCTCTGGGAGGCTCGATGGTCATCTTGGAGCTGTTCTGCAGGATGGACACGGGGAACCTGTTGCTCGGCAGGCTGGTGATCCACAGGCGGAAATCTTTGTGCACCTGAAGAGGAGTGTCGGCTGGTTTAAGAGGGACAGACATCTGGATGTCCTGTTTATCTATTGTTTGTTGTCCTCATTTAGGTGAGCCCACCTTATCTGGGTCAATGTTCTCGATCAGTCGCTCCATGGAGGGCATCCAGCTGGGAGCCAGGTGACAGTTCTGGAAAAAGACCCACCTGCCACTCACCATGGCTCTCTTCATCATGTCCTCAGCGCCGGGACCCTAAAACCCAGAGGAGCAGTTAAACAGACGGACATGACAGGGAAATACTGTTCGCATCACCCGGCAGATTCCCAATGAGAACATCTGTCTGAGATATTTCTCTGAGTGACCTGTGATCATGGCGATGGTAAATGTAGCACGTCTTCTGTGATACAGGACACGCGGTCCTCTGGATAGAAATAGATGGCTAATTAACACTGAGGTGGGGAGACGGCTTTTTTTAGTGTGATTTATGAGAATGACCTCATTGTGAGGACTGATATACAGTGGGCTGTCCCTTCAGGGTGAGCAGTGAGTTTTCCCAGCATTCCCTTGCTGACCTGTCCCTGACCCAGGGAGATGGCATCCATCTTGTTGGAGAACTTCATGACATCAGCGAACTTGTAGAGGTCAGCGGCCGGGTCCGTCCCGGGAGAAAGGACAAAGATGAGAGGCGTGGAGGGGGACGACTCCTTAAAGACCACGGCTAGATCTGAAGCCTGTGGGACGGAAGGGAGGTACTTAAGCACTCTGGAAAATCATCAAATAAACAAAATGAGGTGAGCTACGTTGGCATTGTAAATATTTAAACCAAATGGCTCCAGAATAAACACTGTGGCAAAGAGTTTCCACTGACTTGGAGTCATGGTGAACCAAATATTCACCAAAGATGGACTTGGCAGTGATTGATTTAGGAAAAAAGCGACTTGACTGCCAGTAAAGCAGAAGCTACAGCACCTGTGGCTCTATGAAACGCTGGCCCAGATGAGATGATACAAAGTCCTGCAGGCCCTGAGTCATGCAGTCAACTCTCAGGCAGCGCAGCAACAACAGCTTTTGAAAGGAGTCCAGTTGGGTGCTCCAGTCTCCAGGGACCGGCTCCCTACAACACACACGGGTCAAATACAGAGTTACGTTTGTCCTGTCTCACACACGTGTAGCTGTACTGTACACATGTAGCTGTACAGGTGTGCTGGTGTGAAACACCATATAATGTATAATGTCTATGAAAGTAGGGTCGGGGCTTAAGGGATATGTTAGGGCCTTGCTCTGGAGATGACTGGAAACACACATGCACGCTCACACACGCGCTGACACAATATACAGACATGCACACCTAAGCATTTTTACATACAGCACAAGTAACGTGTTTTCAGATGAAACAAAAAAGGAAGTACTTCCACGAAGAAAATACTCTGCTCAAAAAAAAATTAAGGGAACATGCAATAATCACAGAATAACACCAAGTCGATTAAACGTCAGGATATTAATCTGTCCAGTTATTTCTGGGCCAACTGCAACCGTTTCTGCTTGTGAGCATTGGTTAGGGGTGGCTGAATAGTAGCTTAATGCACAATTGCAACCCTCTGTAGGATTCTACACCTTGAGTTTCACAGGACTCCAGAGGCAACAGCAGCTTCAGATACCTGTTTGCTGCTTTGTAATGGCATTTTAGCATCTGCTCTATTAATCCGATGAATTTGTCTGGCAGTAACCTTCCTCATTATGCCTTTATCTGCACGAACCTGTCTGTGCTCTGAATGAGCCACCATCTCTTCACATTACGATGATCATGCTTAAGTTCGTAAAATATCTAATGTTTTCATACCTTGTCCAAGGCATTGCATTATTTGACACTTTTCCGCAGCAGAGAGATCCTTTTTCTTTCCCATATTGCTTGAAACTTGTGGCCTG
The DNA here is from genome assembly GCA_016801145.1 of Umbra pygmaea. Lineage (NCBI taxonomy): Eukaryota > Metazoa > Chordata > Actinopteri > Esociformes > Umbridae > Umbra > Umbra pygmaea. The sequence continues at coordinate 16,828 of JACXGM010007033.1, read as the reverse complement.
CTCACTAATGTGGAACATCCTTCTCAAGTAGTTCTCCTTTAATTGGGCTCACTTAGCAAACTAATTATCACAGTTGTCTGAGATTGATTTCAGTGATCCAAAGAGCCCAGAAACACAATATCATCCATGAGTTGAAAAACTAAATATTGCCGTAATGTTTATGATAATTAATTCCAATTTGCATGATAATTTGGAATGCAGTGTGTACATACAGTTGTATGCAAACGTTTAGGCACCCCTGACAATTTCCATGATATTCATTTTTAAATAATTGGGTGTTTGGATCAGCAATTTCATTTTTGATCTATCAAATAACTGAAGGACACAGTAATATTTCTGTAGTGAAATGAGGTTCATTAGATTAAAGGTACAATATGTAGTTTTCCAAAACAATAACAAAATATGTACTTTGCATTAAAAAAAGCAAACATCACTATACTACCTATATTATATATATTTCTTAGTTGTGTACTTACATTATCTTAAATGTTTCCACCAACTTTCAAATCCAGAAAAAATTGTAATTTACTGTAATTCGAAGACACGGGACGTTTCATTTTGTCTTCCGTCAATGGCTTCATATAACCTTTGACTGCGCTAGTTGCTCTAAGTTCCAGGGAACCGCCAAACATAATGTGAATAAAGTTATAATATTTTTAACAATACATTACTTTGTCAGTGAACATTTTTTCTGCCAGAGACGATAGATTGGAAGGTTGTCATTGACGACGATAACAAAACCCATGATCCCACGCTACTTCCCAACGTCATCCAAGTACATCTTTTGCTATTGTTTTGATTGAGAGCCCCCTGACGGCCAAAAACTATATATTGTACGTTTAACAGATAATGTGTAATATGCATCAAAAGGAAATTAGACAGGTGCATACATTTGGGCACCCATGGCATTTTGTTGATTTGAATACCTGCAACTACCTAGCACTAATTAATTGGAACACACAATTGGTTCGATGAGCTCATTAAGCCTTGAACTTCATAGACAGGTGCATCCAATCATGAGAAAGGGTATTTTAGGTGGCCAATTGCAAGATGTTATTTTCTTTGACTCTCCGCTGAAGAGTGGCAACATGAGGGCCTCAAAACAACTCTCAAATGACCTGAAAACAAAGATTGTTCAACATTATGGTTGGGAAATTCCATTCACAGTTGTTACACCATTTTGTTCTCAATTACACAATGTACCTACAGTAAAGATTTGGATCTTTAAAATATTTCGGTCATCAAGACACAATGTTTGATTTGAGTGGTCCCTTAATTATTTTGAGCAGTTAGTTCGAATCTTGGGAAAACCTTATCTTGATACAATAGTTAAGTCACTTAGTAGATGCACTTATTCAGAGTGACTTACAGTACATTCATCTTAAAACGAGCATACTATATGTACTGTATATTACTTGGCATAAAGAATTTTCTTAGAAAATAAAAGTATTTTGTTTTATATAATATAAATTTGTGTTCATGTATTGTATGTTTTGAGCCTATCTCCAATAAACATTTAACCGAGCCAGGACTTGAACTCCTGGCAAGTTTCCTGGTACCGGTACCTACTGACCACTCAACTCTGGAAAACATTGAGCCCAGTGCAGAATCATCAGTGTCTCTGATTTAATATATACAGGTATGGCTTTGGGTAAAATTAACTTGTTTTATATTCCACAAACTACGGACAACAATTCTCCCAAATTCCAAGAAAAATATTGTAATTCAGAGCATTTATTAAAAAAACCTGGTCAAAATAACTTACAAGACGCAGTGTTGTCAGACCTCGAATAATGCAAACAAAATATGTTCATATTCATATTTAAACAACACAATACTAATGTGTTCAGATATCAATATTTTTTGAAATATTAATTATTGTATATATACTAATAATAATTGGATTTCATGTGTCTTGGCATACTCTCCACCAGTCTTTCACATTGATGTTAGGTGACCACTCTTGGCACAAATATTCATGCAGCCCAGCTTGGTTTGATGGCTTGTGACCATCCATCTTCTTCTTGATCGCATTCCAGAGGTTTTCAATGGGGTGGATTTAAGAAAAATGTCCACTGGTCTCCAGGGTCGGAGTGGGAAACATTTTCAGCCCGGGAGTTTCATGGTGCACCAGCCCATTTTGTGATGGGGTAAATAGTAACTGCAAATAATGTAATCGCTTTACTTGTGTTATTTCCTACTGTACATATTTTATTTATTTATTTACAGAGATAACTTAAATGTATATGCTAACACTATTAAACAAAATATCCTCAGTAATTAGACGACTACAGTAAATACAGAGTCTTGACCAAATAAGGTAAATGTTAATTTTGAAGATTGAGGTTAGATACTGCCCATTTCTTTTTTATGTTGTTTTTTCGCAATTGCTAGGACCCATTTCCCAGGTTTCTTTTTCAAAACTCTACACACAGTTCCAGTAACCAGCTTTCAGTGTTGCACAGCAGTTAATTTCACATAAAAAATGCACAAAAACTACCAAAATAATTCATACATCTCAAATCAACTAATTCTTCCATAACTCTAGCAACAGTTGTGACCCAACAAGCACATTGTCTATCATAAAACAATAACCTAAGCAAAACTAAGAACACATTATTTCTTTACAAAACAAGAATGACCCCTTTACACTGTTTAGAATTCAAATGCAGAAGACAGGGTTACCATTCACATCACATCTTATGTCATCTTGGGCAATACACCTCACCTATATTCTGATGAAGTATAGTAGCCCTAATCTCATCTGAGACTACAGCTCTTGATCATCCTCTCAGTCTACTTCCACCACCTAAACACACTCCTTTTCCTCCATAACACACTCCTTTTCCTCCATCAGCCACTCTTCTTCCTCTGTCAGACACTTCTCTATCTCTGATTGGGTCCAGGTTGACATTACAGTACAAACTTATTACTAAAGTAATATCTCTTTTTGTATAGATGGTAATGACATTGAAAAACCAACACCTGGAATGTTAATACATGACTTTTACCAAAGTACAGATTTCTGAGGAGATTTTACTTTTATTCCAGTAAGCTATATAGCCTAGGCCTACTTTATCCACTAATCAATAGCTTCTGCCTGGCTCAGCCCTGTCAGAAATGTCAAATATGCATGAATGAAAAACATGGTTTTTAATATAATAATATGCACTAACTCCTATCTTGGTGTTTCAGTTTTGCAGCCTGCCCTTAACATAACTGTTTTGTATCCCTGTTTGTCTCTTTATTGTCTAAAGCAAAGTTTACAATGATAATTATATGGTTATGAATGATGGCTTACCGTGTGTTGTCTTTTACTGCACATCGTTCATTTTCTTATTAAACAAGTTAAATGAGCTATTTTGTCAGTTAGGCTATACATTTGAGCTACACAGTTAACTAGTTACATGTAATACAGTAACTTTGCAGTAGCCTACAGTACATAACCAGAGCTCTTGCATACTGGCTAACTACTGACTGACTGTAGAGCTAGATTTTCCAACAGTCTGCTATGTTTTGGAAGAGTTTTTCTATTTCTAAAACAGGCGCAGGAGTTAGCTAATATACTGTAGTAGCTAATAGACATTATTAAGTTATTTTGACTGGCAACGCGTCTGCTTCGTCTCTCTGCCGTCACGCGCACTTAGGAGAACAGGCTACTGGGAAATTAGTAACGCACAGGGAGTAAACATTCGTGATTCCACTCTTTGGCAAAGAGGTTGGTGCGATTATAATTTAGATAAACATTATTAACATAATTATTGTTTACCCACTTAATATTTAATAAACTAAATGACATTCATGGTCTGGTGACCAATTATATTTTGAAGGCTCTTTTGATGTGCATAGCAGCTCTTGTGTTTGTGTGTGACGGGAGCTTGAGAGGTGCGCTCGAAGAGTGGGCCGCACTACCTCACATCTGCAGGCAGGCGGCCCAGTCCGAATTGCAACAAGTATAGCAATTATAAAATAGTTTTTCACAAATCACCTTACCGGCCCAACAACTAGCGGCCCACCGGGTTCTCCTGATTACCCATCCCGGGCCTGGTGGTCTCTATTCCAGAGCTGTATCTCTGTGAATCTGTGTGTGTGTGTGTGTGTGTGTGTGTGTGTGTGTGTGTGTGTGTGTGTGTGTGTGTGTGTGTGTGT
>JACXGM010007033.1:0-12579 GCA_016801145.1 Umbra pygmaea | reverse complement strand
AGGCCCAGGATGTCCTTCCAGGCCCGATCCGAGAGCCAGCTCACTGCAGGGTTGGCCAGCTGCTGCTGGGGCATTCCTCCGGCCAGCAGGTAGCGCCATTCAGACTGGCACAGGTTACACAGACAGAGTAAGAACACAAGTCCACTGCACACACACACGCAGGCACGCAGGCACACGCAGGCACACACACACGCAGGCACGCATGCACGCACACACGCACACACGCACGCACACACACACGCACACACACACGCACACACACACACCTCCACTTAGCCCTCATACCATGTCGATCTTGTTGTCGTTCATCATTATGCGAGTGCTCAGCAGGAAGGCCAACATGAGCTTGTCCTTCTCAAACAGAGAGCGACACACGTTGCTGTACAGGCTGAAGGTGAAGAACTCGTTGATGTTGATGATCCTCTGTTCCAGCGTGTCTGGAGGGGGGGCACAGGTTCATTAACATGGTTACACAACAATACTTAAAAAAAAACACAGAAATGCTATAGTAGTTTGGCCTATATCTTGACATTGCTGTGATGTTAGCAATTAAACATTCAGATGTCACAGGATTTTTTATTTACATTTTTCTTTATGAGCACAGGAAGAAGCAGAAGCCAAGGAAACAGCAAGGGGGAGACAGAGAGGAAAGGCACTGACACTCAGCTGAGCCAGGCCTCCAAACCTCGTTGCCAAGGGGTGTGTGTAGACTAGAGTCGGAAGTTTAGGCCACTAGACCAACTTAGTCACACAGGATAGTCTTAAAATGTGCACAAATATGTATCTGCATTAAGGTGTGTGTTCTGTTAACCTGCTCGAGGAGATTTGGCAATGCCAGACATAAAGATGCTCAGAAACCACTCCAGAGAGTACTGGTACATGGGGTCTACATTGGAGAGGTCCGACACGCAGAAGAAGAGGATCTGCGAACGCACAGCCACAGGGATGTATTCCAGACGAGTGGCGTCAATGTCCCGCTCCGTCTCCTCGGCAACCCTCACTTTGGCCTGACCATGACATCAGCTTTGTTAACATAACCGTTATTCAACAGATGATACACACTTGTATTACAACTTTCAGAGAAACCTGACCTTGAGCTCTTCCGATTTGACCTTGGAGGAACCCAATGCACGGATGAGTTCCTCATCATCCACAGGGTTTCCTTCTGAGGAGCTGAGGCGGAAAAGTATCTGGTCTTCGATCTCCTTCAGCTCCTGCGTCATCTGAACGTTACTCACTATCAGCTGGTTCTTAGCTTCCTCCAGATCGGGCCTCTCCTCAGCCACCACAAGGCCCAGCAGCTGGTCCTGCAGACCACTATATACAACAAGGGTCATGGGTCAACAGGTCAAAGAGAAGGCATCAGAGGTTAACTGGTCCAAAAGTAGTTTTCAGGAGTCAACTGTTCAGACAGTAGGGATCAAGAGGTCAGAGAGAAGGGGTCAATGGTCACCAAGTCAGAGAGTAGGTGTCAGGGGTCAACATGTCAGAGAGTAGGACCAAGGGTTAACAGGTTGTAGGGGTCAGGGGTCACCAGATCAGGAAGTAGGTGTGGTAAATGACTCAGTTTGTTGGTGAGCAGTACCTGGGGGATAGGGTGAAATTAATGAGGGTGACCTTAGTGGAGATCTCAGGGGAGTAGTGTGGGTTGGGCAGCTTGGTGGTGATGTACATCTTGAAATCGTCATGGTAGGGAACGACAGAATCACCCAGCCTCAGAACGGTGCTGCCCTGCTGCTTGTATGTCTGAGGGAGGCAACAAGCCAGAACATACAGTACATCTGTTGACTATCGGCATGTTCTTATTCATGTGTTAAGGTCCCTAGTTACAGACCTGTCGCAGTAGGACAGGTTCTAGAGCCGGGTCTAGATCCTCTCCCACATTCTCCAGCAAGCAGGGCTTCCCGAAGCGAATGGCATTCTCCAAACTACGCAGGAAGTCCCGGTCGCTCAGCTTCATCACATCCAATCCGTTTTCACGTTCCTGGAGGAAAATGGAAGCAGGATTTAACCATATGTCTAAGCATCGCTACACACAGAGGTGACATTGATACATGTACATGACTAAATGAGTGGCTTGTGAGAGCAGTGGGTAGACAGCTCCCTCTGTGGTCAATGTAGAGGAAGGACTCACCATGTTTTTGACCCACTTATTAGCCTGTCCCTGTGGGTCGATAAACAGAGCCCAACGCTGTGAGTGCTGGGTGATCACACCGTTCTCTACTGACAGGTTATCCCTAGGCAGCCCTGCAACCTACAAAAACATGGGATGTTACAATTCAGCTTTTTGATATCCTGTTTCAGTCTGGGAAAGGGTGGTGGTTTGAAACTGTGTTGTGAGGGTTCTAACCTGCCAGGAACGGATCTTGACCTTGTCCCCCAGTGTGCTAATTAGGTTGGGTGACTCTGTATGGGGCACCTCCAGCTTTTTGAAGGCTTGCAGCCACTCATCTGCCATGGAGGCCCGGAATTCACCCTGATAAGATCATAAACAGTGAGTACTCCTTAACCCGGTGCTCACACACAGGCCTCCAATTCCTAAAAATCACTCTTGCATGCACACACAGACACACACAAACTCACAGTGAAGGGTCCCAGGTAAGTGACATATCCTGCCGCCAGCAGGACATCTCCAGACAGGTTTTCTAACATGTACTCCAGATGATGCACTCTCTCACTCCAACGCACCTTCTCATCAGCCAGCCCTCCAATCAGCTGGAGAGATGCAGAACACCCCCAACATGTACCACCCAATGTAAGTATCCGACTCATGCCCAATGTAAATAATATGGCAGATAATAAAAGGTCAGTAAAATACAAATAGTAATGTAAAATGAAACCACATTGAAAGGATTTTAGGTAACTTTCTTAACATTTGAAACATTAAATACAGTTGCAATCAAAATGATTCAACTCCATTGCAATTAGGTATATTGTGAAGATTGACAGACTTTCAGCTGTTTGCACAAATAAACAAATAACAAAGCAATTGAAATAGCTCAACAGATGGTTTACATGCCAGAACTCTAATTTTACATGCCAGAACTCTTTAAATCTCTGGTGGGATTTTAAGAAGGCAGTTGCAGCAAGCAAACCCAATAATATTACTTAACTGGAGGCCAGTGCTCATGAGGATTGGGCTAAGATTCCTGAGGAACGCTGCCAGAGGCTGGTGTCTGACTATATATCTAATTTGCAGCAGGTCATAACAGTAAAAGGGTGCTCTACTATGTACCAAAGATGCTTGCCATGATGGGGTTGAATAATTTGGAGACTGGAGAAGTCATTATCAGTGGCATTTGCAGATGAATTTCGGGAAACCACTTCATGCATTCATTGAAATGAGCTACAGTACTTATTTCAATTGCTTTTCTTTGATTTGTTCATTGCAAACAGATGAAAGTCTATACATGTTCACAAATTAATTTGCAATGAGGGCTGAATCATTTTGATTGGAACTTCACAAACATAAGCCGGGACATAAGCTATGACAGCTCTGGTTACAAAGGTGTGAATATCTGTCCTACGCATAACCCGTCCTATTACTAAATACCATAGCTCTTCATGGAATATTATTGAAAAAGGAAAGTGATTTATTCTGTATTTTGTTGTACATATTTTAATGTCGAACTGTTAAATTTGGCATTTGTCTTGCATTTTTACCCACACATGCACCCTTTGTCAATAGTTTGCGAATAATTCACAAGATTGTTTCAATAATTATGAAATTTAAAAAACAAATTGTCCTTTTTTCAACCGATTTCCCAAATGATCTACCTATGTTGGTAGCTGTGGTAAATTACTTTATTAAACATGGTATGGTTTGACCCAACCAGAGCAGATATGTTGCAGCCTCTCTGTCAGTCTGACCTTGTCTGCGTTGATCAGGCGGTTCTCAGAGAGCTGGCACTTGGCGTCCAGCTCGTCTCTCTTGGACAGGCATTCTTGGTACTTGGCCTGCAGCATGGCGATGCCCTGCTCCACCTTTGTCAGCTTCTCTTTGGCAATGTCAAGGACACGCTCGGTCACAGCCACTTCCTCCTGCGCTTCTTTCTGGGCTTGCTGTACACACACACACGCACACAAAACAAACAGTTACAAACTAACAGGTAAAAAAACAGAATGACTCTACAAATGCAATAAAGTTGTTGTAGAACAAAGGCAAAATCTCTTAAAGTAATACCCTTTTAGGCTCCACCCCTTTGGCTATAAAGTGGTACTCATGCATGGCTCGAACCCACTGGCAGATAGATGTGCAGGCCTTTGAAACTTTTGCAATGGCAGCAGGCTGAAAGTCTTCGTTATCCATGTAGGGTTGCACTAATTTGATCACGGAGTCTGGAATGTTTTCCTACAGCGGACATCAAAGTCAGAAATACTTCCCTCAAAAAGTTATATTTACAAAGGAAGAAACTCAAAAGCTATCACACAAACCAAAGACTCCCAGAATAACCATAAAACCATGAAGGACAGGGCCATACTTTGTCATATTTAAGAAGGCCCTCCAGAAACTTCCCCGGTTCCTGCAGGAGACTCTTGCCTGGTTCCCAGTAGTCATCCACCTTGGTACCTGGTTTCTCCCCGGGCACCTTCTTTGGCTTGATACCCTTCATGATGCACACAGCCTCAATGACCAGCTTCACCCCACTGGGCGGGCGCTGCATGGCCCTCACCTAGAGAAACCGGCACCACTATTTACAGTGCAACACAGAGTGATAGAGAAAAAACATTTGCCACCAAATACACTGAGGAAACAAGTCACCTCAACAACATCATTCTTGTTGAGAGATTTAAGGCTGGCGACAGCAGCATCTAGTGCTGGCAGCGCTGCATCCAGGTCTCTCTGGGCATCTTCGGCTAAGGCTTCGGCCCTGCTTTTTTGATCTAAGGCCTTGGATTCCTCTGCCTGCACCGATGTACGAGTCTCTTCTGCTATTACTGTCTTTACCTGTCAGCACATATAGGATCAACAACCATTACATGTGACTTAATACAGGACACATCAGTCAGCACACATAGGATCAACGACCATAACACGTGACTTAACACAGGACACATCAGTCAGCACACATAGGATCAACAGACATAACAAATGTGATTTAATACAGGACGCATCACTCAGCACACAGAGGATCAAAGTGATTTAACACAGGAGAGCCTTGGTGAGCTGGTCCAGGTTACCTTAATCTTCTCTATGGTGGCCACCGTGTCCTTGGCTGCTTCCTCAAGCAAAGGTCTTGTCAACTCCAACTCCTCCCGCTCCTTATTCGCATCCTCTGCTGCTCTCAAAAGCTACACACACACACACACACACACACACACACACACACACACACACACACACTTAAAGGCAATGTTATAAACGTCAAGCAAGGTGGTGGGAATGTCAAAGATCTGGGGCTGCTGTTCTTCCTCTGGACATGGATGAATGGAACAGAACTACCATCTTACAATATCATATAGAACCAGGACTTTTTATGTATATCAGGAGTTATTATATATAAATATGTTAAATCACTTTTGTTAAATATAAAATGAATATGTTTTTGTTTGCAGTGTCGTTTTATGAATTTGGGAATAGATTTTAATAGTTAATAATATTGCATTGTACATTAACGCAAATACACTCTCTTTCCCGCTGTCATTCACAAACGCTTGAAATGCACCGATCGGTTGTGGGAACACAACCCTGACTGTCCTCGGCCAGTCCGTGTCGGCGCGGAGCTGTACAGTGTGCTTAGATGTGGTGAAAGGAAAATAGACACAAACATTAGACACACAAACATCAAGATTGTGTCCCTGAGGTTCCTCCACTCACCTTGTCTAGGCCGGTCTTCAATCGTTGCCGGGCATTGTGCACCTCCTGCTTCTTACGTCCGAAGAGAGACGAGAACATTGCGAGCAGCTCCAGGAAGCTCTTGGGCGTGACATAGTTGTATCTGGACAGCTCAGCCAGGTACTGTGAACATTTCTTGGCGACCATCTGGTGGATCTCCACACACATCAAGATCTAGTCCGGGGCAAACAACAGAGTGAGAGAGGCAGGCAGAAGACCAGCACGCAGACACCCAGTCTCTGTCTGTGTGTTCCTCCTCACCAGGCCTCTCATTGTAGTGGGGCTGGCCTCCAGCTCTGGCAGTTCACTGAGGTAGGAGGCAGCCACTGACTGCAGGGCCTCCTCTGGCCAGGCACTGAACCAGTCTATGGTGCAGCAGGTCACCAGGGATGGGAACTGTCTGAGGCGCGCCCGGAACACCTCCCCTATCGGACTGAGAGGAGGTGAAGGGAAGAGAGTCAGAGGTGAGGGGGAGATGAATAGGGTTTATTTTGAGCTGCTGTGAGCGAGTTGGATCATGTGACCGGAGACAGACCTCATGCACAGCACGGTGTGGATGTTACTGCGGACTCTCCTGATGTAGGCGGCCATGAGGTTGGCTTTGGTGCTCTGCTGGTTGGACACCACGTGCTTCATGGCTGTCAGAATGTGCTCCTGCTCATCCACTGTGTACAGGTTGGGCACGTCGCCGGAGTTCAGGATGTTGTTCACGTCCTCCAAGAACGCCTCGCTCATAATCTAAAGCGGCGCAGGGTTAGACAACATGTCATTAAGCTGCCGTGTGTAAGGTCCGCCAGCGGGGATGGTCCTCACCTGGGTGTCCACGAACAGGAAGGTGATCTGTACGTTCTGCAGGCCAGCCTTCAGCATGATGCTCTTGATGTCCTCCCTCCACTCCGTCAGGCCGTATTTCTTAGTCAGCTCGATCTGGAAAAACTCGTACTCTGCCCTGAGATGGGTAAAAGCATGTAAAACACCACGCTGTCACCGCCGTCACCTTTCACACGTCTGATCAAACACAAGGGTTGAGCCTCACATGTGTGTGGCCAGCTTGGTGAGGGACTGGCGCCCGCTGCCTCCCACTCCCAAGAGCAGGGCGTTCCCCAGGGGCTGGCGCAGGATTCGGCTAATCCGGCACACATGCTGGATAGCGTCCATGAAGAGAACCAGCTTCATACTGACAGTGCTGACTTGGTTGAACTCATCCATGTACTCTTCCATAACGCTGGCCAGCTATTGGAGTCACAACAGAGATGTTTATCATACCACCATCTCACCACCATCTCACTGCTGTTAATAAGTGCAGCCTCACCTTCTTCCTGTCCTCAATGAGCTGGTAAACTTTGTGCTCGACTCCGGGGACCATGAAGTCTCCGAACAGGACAGGCTGGCAGGGCACCACCTCCTCAAAGCGGCAGCCGAACTCCTGAATACGTTCCTGTAGAAGCTTATCAAACCAGTCCCGGTCGTCAGCATTCACCAGCCGGTCCTGGAAAACCCGGCAGCTCTCATGGTACCACAGCTGCAGCAAAAGCACCTTGTTCTGAGAATCACAGCCAGGAGCACATTGTCAGGTTCAAGATCTGTCCGGTTGGTTTCCTGGACTGTGTGCTTTTCCGTTAGAGCACAGGTACTGACCTCTATCCTGCCAGCATCAGCCATCAAGATGCCCTGGAACACCTTGGACAGATCCCTCAGGTTGAAGGTGTAGTGGGATTTGGCTGGTGTGGGAAGCAGCTGGGAGATGATGGTGGAGTACACCTGGATAGTGGCGCCCACAAGAGGCCCGTTCAGCGGCTGAATCTCTGGAAAAGGTTCTGAGGAAGAGGACAGTTTGAAAATACAATACATAAGGTGCAAAGACAACTGGAGGCACAGCTCTCTTTTCATGTGTGATAAAAAGACCAAAGTTTTTTAGACAGTTTCTTCACCCACTCCCTGCACCTCCCTCATCCCTTTACCAGAATGAACATCAGCTGGAACTCATTCTCTTCAATCAGGCCACCTCACCCATCCAGCTGCCAAGGATAGTAGAGAATATCTTCTTCTTGCTGGCGTCATCCATTTCAGTGACGGAGAGCAGGTTGAAGTGGCGTGTAAAACGCTGGGTGACAGGGTTCCTGCCCCCCCCTGGGGGTCCCATAGCGCAGGCAAAGTTGATGTCCACCAGATGTTTAAAAGTCCCTGGAGGTCAGAACACCGTTGTTAGTGGGGGTCGCTGATCCGTGGGGACTGGAGGTGTGGGATTGAGGGTCCTACCTATTTGTTTTCTGTCATACCAGCCACTGTGATCCAGCCACTGGCGGAGCAGCTCGATGGGGGGCTGGGCCCCGTAGGTCTCCAGCATGGGCATGTTCAAGTCATCGATGAAGAAGATGAAGGACTTGCCCAGGGGAGGCCCAAACACACCCTTACGCCTAACAAACCATGTGATTGTTGCACGTCAGTCATATAGGGTTGAGAATGCCTCTAGACCAGTTGTTTTCAACCTTCTACTTGGAGCACACCAGACGTTCCAAAGTTTAGCTGTAGCCGCTGAACTAGCTCACCGTATTCATTAATCAAGTGCCTGATAATTAAAATCAGGTGTGCTAGCTCAGGAATAGATCAAATACATGGAACGGCTAGTGTTCCCCTAGGAAAGGGTTGAAAACCACTGATCTAGACAGGAGCAGTAAGCTTGAGCAGGAGCTTACTGGAACTAAGACCCTGCACATCATAAAATCTACTGCTTTTTTTTTGTTCCTGTTTCTCGGAAAGACTCTTACCTCAAAAGTACCTATAAACAAAAAAGAACATCCCAAAACCATGGAGTTCAAATAGACAAAATGTATTACCTCTTATCCAGTTTGCTATCGATAAAATCCTGCGTCTGGTTGGCTGAGGTGCGGGCAGAGAACATGAGGAAGTGTGAGGTGTACTCAGCAGGCATGTTGTTCAGGAGCTTGTCAGACATGGTCAGGGTCTTTCCTGTGCCCGTCGGGCCGATGCAGAGCACCTGTTTCACACAAAGCCCTGACTGTAACCTCTGAGACACCAATTCATTCTACACTATTGATTGGTGCCTTGTTAATGGTGCAATAACCAGGTAAGTTGACTAAGAACAATTTCTTATTTATAACAACAACCTGGGAGCAAGTGCCTTGCCCAATGACACAACGACATTTTGCTCAGTCAAGAATCGAACTGGCAACCTTCTGACTACAAGTCTGACTCCCTAACCACTGAGCCAATGTAAGGCGAAGACGGGGTACCTACAGGCTTTTTGTTGGAAAGCAGCATATCCATCAGAAAGGAAATGCGCACAGTGTCTGGCGTTGGCACGATGATGTCAGAGTAGCTGGTCTCTGGGGTGATGACCACGCTCGGGGCAGAGTTCATCCAACTGACCCAGTGAACCTACGCCCAAGAGTGATGTCAGATGTATGCTCCTTTAAGCTCGCTGAGAGAATCGACAGAAAGTTAGTTTTTAAATACTCACCATCCTCCCTAGGTCCACATCCACATCCACTTCATCTCCCATGTTGCTGATTCCTGCATCATCGAGCCGGTAGTCAAACACCTGGCCCTCCTCAGGGAAACACAACTCAATCTTCTCCTCAGCCATTTTGCCCCTCAGCCAGGCACTGAAGCGCTGGCAGCTGAGGGCATCGCCCGTAGCTCCCACACTCCACACCAGAGAGAAAATGAACCAGGGCTCGATGAGCTCCTTCAGCCGGTCCAACTTCTCCTGGGGTTGAGGCCTCTCGCCCTGGCCGAACACAGCGCACGCCGAGGTCATGAAAAGATGACACCCTGCAACGTGTTCGTCTCCATACAGTGGGTAGATGTGTGTGTTTGAGGAATGGGGCAGCGTTCACTGACCTCTCGATGGATGAACGGTTGGAAGAAACAGTCCAGCAGTTTGAGCAGACTGCAGGTGAGGTTGCTGTCCATGGAGGAGATGACCTCTGTCACCGAGGTCCTTACAAACGTAATGGAATCCTAGGGATAAACAGACACAATGTCCCCTAAATAATGACAACGCCTGACATAGAAAGACACTTAAAACAGGTTAGTTCTAGGGCTGTAATGGTACATGGGTACGTAACCGTATAAATGGCTAGCTACTGCATTTTTAATGCTTCTTCAAAAAATCTGATTGATATGAAAATATATCTTTGGCTATTCTGAGCCTTTGCTCACATCAGCAGAATCTGATCAGGCTTAATAAATTACTTTAGGTGTGTTCATAGCTGCGGATATGAGCATTTCTTTTGCCAATTAAACAAAAAACTGATCTTTAATAGCTTTTTCGATTTTTTTACTGTACTGAAAACATACCGTACTGATACCCTCAAACCACAACACCTACCGTCCCGTGGGTTAGGTATACCGTTACACCACTAGCTAGTTCTGAATATAAAATGCGTAACACAAGTCAGTAAAATGCGAGCTGAGTTGGCGTCTGCGTTACCAGGAGGAACCTGTTGAAGAGGGAATTGAGCTGTTCTGTGTAGGGCCTCAAGGGCCCAGGGACCGTCCTCAGCCAGCACTCAGTGAAGGGCGTTAGGCCTAGGATGCTGGGCTCCAGGTACACCATCCCACAACGAGACACTGTGGCTGGGGATGCCACCGCCAGGTCCTGCACCTCAAACATCATGGTCTGAACCTGAGGGGGACATGCACACTTCCTATTGTTTCAAACCATTATGGGAGGAGCGCTGACAGAAGACAGGTAAAGGTTTCTCACGTCTGTGAGTTTGATGATCTCTCCAGAGCTCAGACAGAGTTTCTTGTTGTCATCCAGCACGGTGTTCATGTTCTCGATCCACACAGCATCCACCGGGCCATCAAACATGTACCACTTCTTCTCCTCGTCCAAGGAGCCTGCACCGGCGCGGATCAGGGAGGACAGGATGCCATCCGACCTGGAGACACAGTGGAATGAGTTTGGGTGTACGGATGTGTAAGTATATTGTATATTTAGTGTTGTGTTGTATGTATCCATTGTGTTATGTGTATGAGCGTTTATGCATTGTCCTGTGAACAAACACACTGATTATCTGTGTAACAATACATGGGTAAGATTTTAGGCTTTGCCTAAGCTACAGGGTATGCCAGGGGTATTCAAATCTTACCCTACGAGGGCCGGAGTCTGCTGGTTTTCTGTTCTACCTTATCATTAATTACACCCACCTGGTCTACCAGGTCTAAATAAGTCCCAGATTAGTGTTGTAATGAATAAACGGAGTGGAACTGGCCAATAACATGCCTCAGACAGATAAGTAACTACGGTGCTGGCCGGCGTCAGCTAACAGTTAGCAGCAAGTTTATACAATGGATGGCGATCTTGAGTTTCTTGTTAAAAATTACTTCACTAAACTTGCTTTTCAGCTACAGTTAAAAGTTAAACAAACCGGTAGGCCTACACCAAAGCTGGATCTAACTCAGGGGAGAGCAAAGGGTAAAACTTGATCTGTGATTGTAACTATGCCAAAACTGAATGGCTAACGGGAAGAGCTAAATTAAACCGGCTTTTCTGCTGGTCTTCCCTCTTGTTTGACGGGTCAAGCTGCAGCAGCTCCTTAAACAACCCATGGAGCCAAGCCGGATTTGCTGATGTTGCAAACCTCTCACGGGCCATTGAGAGGCATTCAAAATCACAAAGTCACATAACATCTGAACTCAAACTTTTTGGACGAGTGAGGATAGATGAAGCACTGGATCAAGCGGTTGTAATAAGTGTGTCAAGGCATAATCAACAAGGTGGATAAGAATCGTGTCATTTTGACGACACTGATTATTGTCGTACTGTATCTTGGATGCCAAGAGCAGGGACTCCGTGGCCACAACAAATCAGCTAGCCGCTCTGGCAACAAGGGGAACTTTCTGGAGCTAGTCCAAGCTTTCGTCGAGTTTGACACAATGCAAGCAGAGCACCTAGCATCAGCTGCTACATTTACAAAGTAATAGACAAATGTCAAAGACAATTCAGAATGACATAATAGAAAGCACTGCTCGTGTTATTCAGGAAGAAGTCAACAAGGAAATAAACACAGCGCCATTCATATCAGTCAAAGTGGATGAGACCACAGACATACCATGCAAGTGCCAATTGACTGTCATGATGTTACCTAAATGAAATTATTTTTTAAAGGGCGTGCGCCCGTGAGCACTTACGGAGGAAAACATAAATCGGCACCTATGTTAGGCAATATGTTCTCCATACTAAGCTCACTGGCTTCCTCAGTCAAATTTGAGATTAGGTTAACTGTTTCTCCCTAGTGAGCATGGAGGTAAAATTGGTTTTATATTCCCACATTTACATTCATCAGACATTCAACAGACATTCAACAGACATTCAACAGACATTAAACGGATATTCGAAAATATTATTGAAAATCAATAACTTTTTCTGTGATTGACATAGACACATCAAACAAAGTCTGATTTATTCTATAAATGCCTGGCAAACTTTTACAACCTTTGTTTTTAACACAATGTTTACTAACGATTTAGTAAAAATTCCTCAAATTGGTAATCGTGCATTTAGAGCTTTAAGAATCAATAACTTTTTCTGTGATTGACATAGACACATCAATCAAAGTCTGATTTATTCTACAAATGCCTGGCAAACTTTTACAACCTTTGTTTTTAACACAATGTTTACTAACGATTTAGTAAAAATTCCTCAAATTGGTAATAGCGCATTTAGAGCTTTAAAAATCAATAACTTTTTCTGTGATTGACATAGACACATC
>JACXGM010007032.1:0-26233 GCA_016801145.1 Umbra pygmaea | reverse complement strand
TAAGCCCACAACACTGGGGTGGGCGAGACAGAAGGCCCGGGGTCAGGAGGAACAGAGGGCGGCCCGGGGTCAGGTGGGACAGAGGGCGGCCCGGGGTCAGGTGGGACAGAGGGCGGCCCGGGGTCAGGTGGGACAGAGGGCGGCCCTGGGTCTAGAGGGAAGGAGAGGGGACCTGGGTCTGGAGGGAAGGAGAGGGGACCTGGGTCTGGAAGGACTGGCACGGGGACAGTGGCAGGGGACGACCCAGGGACAGTGGCAGGGAATGGCACTTGGACGGTGGCTGGCAACCCGGGCAAAGGCAGCTCAGGAGGCAAGGGAAAAGGCAAGTCCTGAGGCCAGGGGTCAGGCAGTTCAGGTGGCCAGGGCGGCAGGTCGTCAGGGAGGTCAGACGACGAGGGTCCGGATGGGGGTCCGGGCGTCAGCGACGGGGGTCCGGACGGGGGTCCGGACGTCAGCGACGGGGGTCCGGACAGGGGTCCGGACGTCAGCGACGGGGGTCCGGACGGGGGTCCGGACGGGGGTCCGGACGTCAGCGGCGGCTGAGCAGGGGGTCCGGAGAACAGAAGCGTCGACGACGGGGGTCCGGACGTCAGCGGCGGCTGAGCAGGGGTCCCGGACGTCAGCGGCGGCTGAGCAGGGGGTCCAGAACTCGGTGACAACCATAACAATGTCAATCTTTATCTCCAAAACCCTAGTGACGTCTCAGAACAAACCGATTAATAATACCTTACAACATATCAGGTATTACTCAGCTATCACTGTCGGCTTTGCACTAATGTAATCGAATGCAGCCAGAAAACATGTTGTGCATACAGTACATAACAGCCCCCCGTGGATCCGGGACTTGGATGTGAAGATTTTTCCTGACACTGAAGATGTTAATGGACAGAAAAGTAAATGGAGTAAATAAATTAAGACTCACAACATCCTGAGATGAAGTCTGATATTGCTATACAAATCAAGAATGTTACTGATCAGTTTCAAGGGCTTAGCAGGCTCAAAAGCTTAGAGCTTGTTCATTATTTAGCGTATCAAAAAACAAATCTGGACCAACAAAACTCCAACAAATGGAAGGTTAGTGGATATTAAACAGAAAAGAAGATGGTGGACATACAGTACATTTAAAAAGAAAGAGGTACTACATCTTCATTTCGTGAATGCAATTTGACTCCAACCTACATTACTTACCCCAAATTGGCTTCAACCCTGTGGTTAATACGTTCCACCAAGACACAAGATAAGCTTTAAACCAGTGGTCCTCAAACCCTTCCATGGAGGGCCTAGTGTATGCAGGTTTTCGCTTTTACCTTGTACAAGCCTGATAGAGTAGCTCACAAATAGGTTAGTATCTCCCCTCACCTGGCAGTCTAGGTCCTAATTGTGCTCTAATTGAAGGGAAAGACCAAAAACCAGCATACACTAGTCCCTCCATGGAAGGGTTTGAGGACCACTCCTTTAAACACTGAAATGTTTACATGAAATTTGATTGTTTCTAGGGATACATACACAACATCCTGAAATATAGAGATATCTTCATTAGAAAGACAATTGTATTTTGCTTGACAGTGATGCAGAATGTAATTTGTTTTTTAATGAACTTAGCCCAGTATTCCTACGGAGAGAGATCACACACAGCATAATGAGTTCAGACACTCATACAAAACAACAATTATTTATTTTCTAGTAATTTGAACCTAAATAGATTTTTGTCCCTGTTATTTATGCAATGAATTATCCAATTTTATTTTTTTATATTTTTTTATTAAGATTGACAGAGATGTAAACAAAGGGTAATGTAAACAAACAAATGCACATATTTATACCCTCCAAACACCCTCCGGATCAACAGTATATCCCTCCCACCAAAAATAATCCCCACATCCCCCCCATCCAAACCCAACCTGCCCCACACCATCTTAGCATCCTGCCAGCCACATACAGCCTGACACACACAGAAGTCTAAAGCAAATATGTGAAAACACATAAAACAGGACCGGACAAAAACATACAGTTTAAAAAAGAAATAAAAAAAAAAAAGTGAGATTCATACAGTACATGGAGTAAGATTAGCCTCATGGATGGCGTAAGATTAGCCTAACACATGGAGGAAGGTGAGCCTCATACATGGAGTAAGGTGAGGAGAATTCTGCCTCGAGCCAGTAGTGTAGTGAAAGCAACAGTGTCTGCATGTCTGGGGTCGAATGAGAGTAAGTCTTCCAGAACACCAAAAACAACCAACAGGCACATTTTGAGCACTTTGGATGAGATCAGGTAGACCCTCAGTAGTCCCTCAGTACCCAGTAGTCCCTTAGTTTAGGGTATAGTAAAAACACATGATAAAGATGACACAGGGAGGCATGATATCTGTCACAAACATCTACCACAGTCGACTCTATGAAGTTTGAGAAGTGAACTCTATGAACCACCTTGAACTGTATACGTCCTAGATGGGTACAAGATGTAGTTGAGCTTACTCACCCAACCGATCCTCTGTTAATTCAACACACATTTCCTACTCTGAGGCAAATTAAGCTTTGTTGGAGTGTTTGTCAAATGCCATAATACATTAACAGATTTGAGAGATTTCTGTTTTCTGTCTGGGCAGAAGAGTCAGTAAAGCATCCCAGGCCTGGTTTGGAGGTAAATCAGGACAGCCAGACAATTGTGAGAACTGAATGAACCAAATGTCTTATCTAGAAGTAGTGGAAAAGGTGAGATGAGGCAAAGCGTGTTTAGAGGCGAGATCGAGGAAGTTCGAGAAAATAGCATTGTCATAAAGGCCATGGAACATCTTAATACCTTTCCTTGCCCAGAGAGAGAAGGGGAGGCAATATGTGTTTTATGTCAGTAGGGCCCCAGGTGGATGCAGAAAATTAAAAGTTCTGCCGGAACTGGTACCAGATCTTTAGTGTGGCTGCACTACAGGATTACCAGTGTAGTGAGAGGGGGAAATTGGGAGAGCAGAGCAAAGTAAAGCCTTTAAAGATGTTGAAATTCATGATAGTATCTCTCTTTGGCACCGAGGAATACTTGGAGAATGCAACCGGAATCAGAGATTCTGAAATTTAGCCACCCAATATTAATAAATAAAGTTGGGAAGTGCTCCACTGAATTTGCATCTCTAAAAACCTACTTAGCCTGTATACCTTTCCTCCCCAAATGAATGAAGTGACAGCCTGATTAATTGACTTAGGGAACAACAGGATAGACTGAAAAAGATAAACAAATGTAGGTCAACTATTAATTTCAACAGGATTTTCAACAGCACTCTTTTCAAACTAGATTTCTATATGTTTTAAAAACCCAGCTAAGTCCCAACTCCATATATTGTTGTTTTATGCAGGATGTTGTCCTACGTCATTGTAAATTCGCTATTTTGTTATTTTCACTTCCTACTTCCTGTCTGTGATATTTTTTGTCAAATAGAAATACCATTGTCGGTTTTGAGGCATGATATCTCCGGCTCGGATGAACCCACAGAGAGATGAGCCACCACTCATTATTTGTGTCCAATTCTCCTCTTTCCAACGGTACATGTATGGTTTGTGAGATATTCGTGTTTGATATAGTAAATGAAACATGTAATTTGTTGAAAACATTCCAGAAAAAAACATGCCTTTGTTTACAGTTTACTAAGATCACAAGGACTTGTACTCTTAGTAATGCATTGACTTCTGTACCAGCCTCTGACATGCTACTAGAAGAACATGAAAAATAAATGTCTATAACTATAGCTAGCTAAGTACATTGGGCTGAGCATAACATTAGCCATACACCAGCTTGATATCGCACCAGATGAGAAAGTAGGCTACACAAAACAGAAATATAATAGTCTCCTTTTGGACACCAATGGCCAGCCAGCATAGTGAACTAACTTAGTTGGCAAAGAGAAGATCAGCATCTCCTGTATCCTTATGTGTTTCCAAAGTGTTGGACATACTAATGCTGTGTGTCTTCATGGGAATTTAACTGTGTCTTCCTCCTGTCAAGTTCAACATGGAGGCGCGTGGGAAAGTGAAAAGAAAATATAGGGGCACAGATGGCTTAGTGGTTAGGGAAGCAGACTTACTCAGAATGTTGCCGGTTCAATTCCCGACTGTGCCAAATGTGTTGTGTCCTTGGGCAAGGCACTTTATCCTAATTGCTCCCAGGATATGGCTGTAAATAAGAACTTAGTCAACTTACCTGGTTATATAATGGTAAAATACAAAGTCCCCCCTTTCTCGTGGAGTAGATTTTTCAGGGGGAGGAATTTAGCCCTCTTCAGGGCAACACCTGAGCTGAAGTCCGGAAATAAAAATACCTTCTTCCCATGGTAGATGAGCTCCTCTCTGCACCTCCACTGTACAAAGCCTCCTTCTCATGAAAGTAGTTGAAGCGCAAAATGAAGACTTGTGATTTGGGTGTTCTACCTCTGTCCATCGGATGTCTGCCGATGCAGTGAGCCCGGTCTATCTTCGGAGGCGACAGAAAACAGAGGGAAAGATCTCCACAAAGAACCTGGCTGGAAATCCAACAAGTTCACTTCCCTGAGATGCCTCAGGCAAGCAAACTACCTGGAGGTTGTAGCACCTTGAACGAGACTCAAGGTCATCAGTTTTATCGACCTGTTTTCCAAACCGGTGACTGCTTTCTCCAGGCCTAAAAACTGATCCCTATAGTCGTACAATTCTGCCTTCAATTCTGCGGGCATGCTCACCAGCCGAACAAACCCCATCAAGGGCTGCAGAGAAGGGGGGTAAAGCCGCATCAATCGCTGTTTTTATTTGGACAGCGAGAACAGACGTAATTTCCGAGATTAAATCAGCTCGGAAGGCCTTTAGATGGGACTGCAGCTTCACCGGATGAGTTTCCATGGTGACAGGTGCAAGGCCAGAATCGGCACCATGACACTCTGGGTCAATGAGAGCAGAAGGGACTGCTGTAATGGGTCATTTTGCCCTTAAAATGTGCAGCGTTTGAATGAAACAGGGTAACTTAAAATCTAGTAAACAAAATGTCCTTTTTTAGAATTTAGAATGCATTTTCTGCCCATTACACCAAACAGTACATGTCCATGGACTCATATTTCAACAGTACACAGGGTTAGAACGTCCCCCAGGTATGGGTAAAGACAGGGCACTGATATATACATTGGGCTCCAAACTTACTGGCACCCTGACTGGCAATGCACAAACAATATGTTAAAAACATAAACAATATAATTAAAGAGATAAACTCAAAATACCAACATGTGAGAAACTCTGTACCTTATTAATGTTGGAATAGAACCAACCAAACTTGATACATAAGAAATTTCACCAAAATATTAATTATGTTCCATAATTACTGGCACTCCTTATTCAGTACATAGTGCAACCACTTCTGGCAAACAGCATGGAGCCTTTAATGTTTGACAAGGAACACATTTGGAGGGATTTTGGACCATTCCTCTATACAGATCCTTTCAAGATCCTTCACATACGAGCGTCAACAGCACAGTCCTTGCGCTGCGCAGACGGGGTCGCCGGCAGGTGGAAATGCCAGGGCCATTTTTTGTCCCTAGTCCATCACTGCCAGTAACCCTGGACCTCTGGATTTAAAACAGCATTTGCATTTGCGTCCTCAACCCATCCTCTGCCCATGAAATTTTCAACTGTTCCATATCTTTAGATTTTTTTAAATAATTGCCCTCACAGTGCTCAGTGATAATATTCAATCGTTTGTGGATCTCTTTGGAGCCATTAGCAGATTTATGAACGTCTACGACCATCTGTCTCTTTTGAACTGGCAGTGTTTTGTTTTTTCATGGTGTTTCACGGATGACAAAGGGATATTGCATGCGTGTTACTTCTTTTGTATACCCTAGTGGCACAGGAATTGATGTAATGGCTCAGTATAGTTCCTTAAGACTTAATGAACTTAATTAAGTGGAATTTAATTCCTGTTTTAATTTTGGTAGATGTTATTTACAATAATCTGTAAGGGTGCCATTGATTCTGAAACCTTGATTTGGAGGACATTGATTTTTTATTTAATCAATAAATGATTTTGGTTGGTTCCATTGACACATTAATAAATTACAGTATTTCTCACATGTTGGTATTTCGAGTTTTTCTCTGTAATTGTATTGTTTTAAATGTTTACAGTATTGTTTGTGCATTGCCAGTCATGGTTGCCAGTACTTTTGGAGCCCACTACATTCAGGGCTTTAAGCAACCCCATTCGTAGACACTAATATGCTTTCACTGGATATCCACATAGCTTCTCAAAGTCAATATTAACCATCTCAGTGAGCACAGCCAACTAAAATGGCTTCTTTGGATGGAAAAACACAAGGTAAGGAGCTTGCTCATTGATAATAGGTAGTAATTGTGGTAGCTGAATATACCCCTAACAGCCCTCTGATAACTTACATTAATGTGACTATTCCAAGGTAATGACCAGGAATTTGGCCCATTAAAGCAAAATATGGTTTGGTGTAAGAACAGATCTGGGAAGCTGGTGCTACAGCCGAGCCATTCACAATCATAACCTGTCCCTGCATATGCATTAGTACTAATACCTGTCCATGGAAATGGAAGGTTACTATGGCAATCCTCTCATTCAGGGCTGTTATAAAACCCTTATAGACTTTGAGTATGGGAATAAACACACTCTGAGGAAAGAAGATTTTTAGTTGGATGTGTACATATTAAAGCATCACCTGAAGATAAATGTAAAGATTACTAATTGTGTTTATGACATTGCTATATTTTGTTTAATTTCCCCCATTTTTTTACGGCAACCACTCGCATGTGCAGGATGGTTGAAGATTGATCACAGGCTTCCTCTAAGCACGAGCCACCAACTTGTTTTTTGTTCCAACTGTTTGATTGTTTTGATTGTTTGTTTGATCTCGATTGTTTTCACACTGCTCTATAAACATGGAAGCCTTACGTCGGTAAATATGTGGGAGGTTTACACATTCGGCAACTATACAACTGTGAATTAATTCTCAGGCGGCCGACCTACACACAAGGAGTTGACGTGTTGAGGTAATTGTGCACAACTACATACCTATTTACCCTAACAGCGCTGTACCAATTTGCGCCGCACCCTAGCAGAGACCCTGGGCGTGGCCGGAGTGCCGGGACCAGGATACGAACCCTGGCCACGTGACAGTTGTGATGTGAGACAGTGACCACTGCACCACACATTTTTCTGACTTTTAACAGGATTTAAAAAGGGATAATATTGTAGTATAATTGAAATTCCTTCATCCATGGTTTAGACTGTTCAGGTAAGTGGCTTGTTAGATGTAAAGTTGTGGACACGTTCTTATACTTTATCCTTCCACCCTATTCATTTTGCTACTTTTATTACATTACATTCACATCCACACCACACGACGGACAGCCAACTGCACTCTACCATTGGAAACTTTGGGAAGAACACTTTATTGCTGGGATTCGCCTGGAGACAAAGGAGCAAAAACAGTTACATAATGGATTGAGAAGCTGTAATAACAACACAAAATCAAAATGAGTATGTACGCCGACTTGAGATTTGCCTAGAATGCGAACAGAACAAGAATCAAATAAATTAGTAAATAAATGAGTAAATAAATAAATACAAAAGGAATATCAACTGCCAGCACAAATTGTCATACAAATGAAGACTTCAAATGAAAACTGCACTATAAGGGGAAAAACATAAACGTAAAGAACAGAAAAACCGAAAGTAAATAACAAAGACGTCACGGTAAAAAAAATATATATATACATATACTGTATATCCTGTAGCTCAGTAAGGTGCCAGAACTTGGTCTCATAAATCCATCAGATTCTTTCTTTATTATCACATTCTCTTACTGTTTTTATCTAAAAATAAAATAACAACCAAAGTAATTAGGAGGCCCTAGTATAATATTATGGACTGAATATTTCAATTTGGTTCAAAAGTGGTCAAATACTCATGCGTTTTAGAAACACCATCCAGAGACTAGATTTTCTAATCTAACAACATGTTCCTCTTGTTACAAAAAAATGCATTGTCTTTTTCCAGTCTCAGCCAACATAAAACAAATGAGGTTGAATTTTGTCATGGAGGACATTGAGAAATAAAATCAGTTCAAATAATCTGTCTGTACAATACAAAAGAAAATAACTAAAATTTTATGTACAATATT
Source organism: Umbra pygmaea (assembly GCA_016801145.1). NCBI lineage: Eukaryota > Metazoa > Chordata > Actinopteri > Esociformes > Umbridae > Umbra > Umbra pygmaea. The sequence continues at coordinate 18,084 of JACXGM010007032.1, read as the reverse complement.
GACCTGCAAAGTACGACAGATACAGTATGATGTAATAAAAATATGTAAACATATCTCATTGTTTTGACACAGTGTACTGTGACAACAGATACAAAGTTATCTTTAACCACATTGTTTCCAATACTGTACCAGAAAAAATCAAGATTTCATGACTCCACTCTGAGAAACGAAACCGAATGGAACAAATGACTGAACCAGTGGCCTATGGAAAACTCAATAAACTGAAATAAAAATGCTATCAGTGATCTAAGTTCTGGGAAAAATATAAAAACAAACATAGCATTTTGCCTGGTGCATCCACTATAGCATGGCGGAATGCCATTATGAATGTGGACGTCATGCATAGCAGTCGAATCCGTTATTGAAACCATGGGCAGGGCAGGCTGGGGGGGTTACATAATAAATGTAGATACATTGCTGCACCACCATTCATTGAGCACTGCCTGGTCAGCCCTGACAACATCCCATCGCTCAAAACACATTGGGCTGGAAAAAAAACACCTTAGCTGTCACATACATACCTTCTTCCCTAATACCGATGCTAGGCTTACAGTATAAACGAATCATTAAATGCTAATAATGTTCTCTCTTTAGCTCCCTCACATACACAGATGCCAGCACCACGTCACATACATCTCACATGCATGCTCAGAATGGCCCAAATGATGGTAGTTTTTTTGTCGTATTTTACAGAGTTACAATGAACAAGGTTGTTTACGGCAAAAGAAAAATTACACATCTCTGACAGTCACTTGGGAGGGTTAGCAATGTAACAGTAAAATATCTTACACTGCCACACATCTGGCAACGTCTCCGGGCAGAGCTCCGTCACCTGGTAACAAGGTCTCTATAGGAGTGTCCCTGGCAACCTGTTCCTTACCATAGTAAGTGTGCTTTTAGGTCACAGTACATCTGAAAATGTTTCAACATGGACTCAAACATTTAAGAGTTCTCATCAGAGGATTTGATGTTTTTTTCTCCTTTTTAAATTGCAGCTCCCAATATGGTACTGTCAAATGTTTTCTCCAAACAGTTGTTGAATATTTGTGTGAACGTGTGTGTTCGGAACGGGTTGATTTTCTCTTTTCTATACATAGTACTCCTTGTCCTTGTCTTTAGGTCTTTTGCTGCTGGCTCCTTTGGAGCCGCCGCCCCCGCTGGGTGCTTTGTCTTTCACCACTGCGCCGTTGGTCTGCGTGGCTGAATTGCTAATGTAATTGCGCGTCTCATCCACCTGGTAGGAGCCTTCGTCCCTATTCCTGTACTTGTACATGGCGTAAAGGAGGATGAGGATGCAAAGGGCCGCGGCCGACACGATACCTACCACCATCCCCGTCGTGCTGCTGGACTCCCGGATCACCTCTGAGGCCCCCGGCGGCACTCGCCTCACCGCGGGTACAGTGGGCAACGCCGCGGGCACTGTGCGCAGCATGGGTGATGTGATGAGCGGCCCGCGGGGCTTAGTGCCGTCCATGTCGAGCGTAGTGGTCGGCAGCGGCAGCAGGACAAGATCCGGCTGGGCGGGTTTAATCACCTCACGGTTATCCATTTTCCCGGCGGGCAGTTTGGGCGGTGTGCCATCCGAGGGGAGGGATGCCCCCGCTACAGTGGCCCTGAGGTCGGGTAGAGGCGGGGTCGTTGTAGTCCTACCCACCTCTGACGCTTTACTAGGCCTCATGTCCTTGGCCTCCCACTTTGGCGCGAGAGCTTTGTAGCCACCTTCATAGGCCGATGTGGTCAAGATCTTATCTGTTACCAGGGAGAAGGTGGTGTAAAAATCTTCATCGTCAGTCGGGGGCAGGCTAGAGTCGAAAGCTTCGCCAGAGCCAAACCCCGAAATCACCATGCCATCCCCATCATCATCATCATCACCAACATCACCATCATCACAATCATCGCTGCCTCGGTCCGGCAAGCAAGGTACCCCCGCCTCAGTGGCCATGGGCAGGGACTCTTTGGTGGCCTCGATAATGGTAAGGACAGGGCGGAGGGTTGGGGGAAGGGGAATGGAGGGAGAACGGGTGGAGACAGGAGGGGGGTCTATAGGATCCTCTACCAGAACGGGAACGACTAACTCCCCTCCTGCAAACAGAAACAGAACAGACAGGAGTTAAAGGACATACGAGATGTTCTGAACAGAGATATCATCAAAGGAATTAACCACAGGAAACGTAATGACATCAGTTACATAAAAAGCAAAGCAAAACAAAAACAAAAAGAAATCATACCAACAAAAGTATTACAAATAATAAATAACTCAAAATACTATACCAATGCAAATGTAAAGAAAGCAGAAACAACCAAACAAGACCAACAACTGAAAAGGAATCTACAGCCATAAAATGTATATATTATATCAAAAGGCTGCAAGGGATGTGCCAGGTTGAGCCAAAATATCAAACAGATTTTTTCACCACACCTAAAACCCCTATGCTTTATTGTCAATAAAGTCCTATTTTGTAGACAGAGATATGATTATCAGCGCTAGCCTTGTGTCTCAGAGACCGATACACCAGAGGGGCGTAGCTGTATTGATCCTGACTACTTTGTACAAAACAAGAGCTGGATAAAAAAAGTGCAAACTGATAGCTCTAGTCTTACAGAAGAAAAGATGGCCTACATCCAAATGGCTATAGTCTGCATTTTCTTTTGAAATAGCGGAACTTACTTTACTGCATTCTTAACATAAAGCAATGTGTCACCAGCATAATGTGATAAGTTGCCATCCCATGTGTTTAAGGCTTTTTGGCCAGTAGAAATGATCATTTACTCGATTGAGTTCCTCTGTTCGGGTAAGCAACTAGATTCAGCCACAGTGCAAATTTAGTCTTACCGTAAAGTTAAGAGTGGATGGTGAGAAGATAATTATGAAAGGTATTTTGTACACTTCAAATTGACCACAGCTAAGAACATCCATTGATGACATCATTATTATTTTAACATTATTTTACCAGGAAAGTTCTTATTTATATCAATGAGCTGGGAAAAATTACCAGTAACTGTCTTGCTCATAGACAGAACATCAGATGTTTCACCACGGCTGTCAGGGATTCGATCCGGGGTCCTTACAAACACCTAACCACTATTATGACATGGTCACTTCTCTAATGTTATTTGTGGGAAGCACAGGGCTCCAAAAATTATTTAGCTGATTTCCAGGTGATTTTACAATCATGTTTGTCCAAAACACAAAAAACAAAAGAACAAAAAATAGACTGAACAACTGGATGCAAAGACCTGCCGTTTCTTGACTTTCTCTAGACACTGTTAAGACCTAACGAAATGAAGCGGAGCAAGATTTTCCCTTCGTATCGCCGTTTTATGACTTCAGGAGGCTCATCCACAAAACCTAGTCCCTTGCCTTTTGACTTATACAGTTTCCACAATGGCACAAAGTCACCTGACAGTTCAACAACAACAGCTGAATGTTTTGCTTTAATCAGTGTCAGTTAGTGGATGCGTGTTCATTACTTGTCCTGTTACATTGTTTGCTATGTACTGTTTGTATATTTCTATGACTTCCATCCCTTTATTACTTTATCATTAGGACTGTTTCTAAAAACATACAGATGCAACATTCAGATGTCGGTTGAATCTGCATAAACCTCTTGCCAAGGTGTCTAGCTTGTACACTGCAAAGGATCATGACAAACAGGGTACTACAAGGAGATGCAAATCTCTAAAACCAAAAGCAAATAATACAACAAAAAAAAAGAAGTAAAGCAATGCAAACACAGTTAAGACTGTAAAATTGAGAGTTAGAGCATTGTCAACATTCACAAACTAAAGGCAGAGATAGATTATCCATAAGAGGGATTAGTGCGTAGATAGAGGTAAAAAAATCAGCTTGAAAAATCATAAGAGAGACTACAAAAAAAATTCAAAAAGAAGAAAGCATAGCATCAATTTTTGTCAACTTACATCAACAAATTGCCCGCATGATTTTGGCAGGAAGAAAAAAAATTTACAAAAGAAAGTTGTGTAAGAATGCTAGGTTAGGTTAGTTTCTTTTTGACAATTTTGTTAAATTTTGACTTAATTTTCTTTTAGACGGGATGGGAAACAAAGGAGTCAACACATACATCCGCACATCATGACATGAAAAATAATCTTCACCATTCTGTTCAGGAGACTTTTTCTTTTGATAGAGTTCTCTGGTTTTTATATAAAAGAAAACTGTACATAAACTTTGAGAGATAAAGCTCCTTTGACGTAGCTTCTCCATCAATATTTACAGTCTAAAGTTTTTTTTATTTTTAATTTTCTCAACTTTAATTTGAACTTTGTCGTTACTTAGCTGTGAACAAATGGATGACTGTACAAATGTTTACATCTCTACTTAAAGATGGAATTGGGGTGGGGGGTGGTGGGACCTATGGACAGACTAGGTAGGAAATGACAAATATGGGGGTGAATGTGTACGTCAGTTGCCATGTCCATGTAAAGGAGGCACGAAGCGGCCAGGCGGCTTTAGAGCTTTTGGCTGTAAGGAAGGGATGGGGATATACACACCATGAGCATATACATGCCCATATACAAGAGAACAGCACTTTCAACACTTACAGTTTTTACAGACCCTAAGCTGCAACCTCTGTCTTTGACATGCACAAAATGAATAATAAATTAATCCAGTATGATCCGAATTTCATCGAAATAGCTAATTGAATAACAGGAAAGAATATATCAGTTTACGAACAGGTTGGAAACATTCGGAAATAAATAGTGGCGAGGACAGTGCGTTTTGGAGTTTTTCTTCCCTTTTTTTCTCAATGACTCGACATATTTGGATTAGACAATGAGTTACGGGATATTTTTCTACAACCAATCAGAACTGTGTATTTCAATCACATTCAACTTACAATCATTAAGAAAAAAGGAAGAAAATTTACCAATTAAAAATACATCATAACATTATCAAAAATACTTCTAAGCAAATTTCAGATTGTTAAAGAGGAGATTTTTAGCAATTTCAGTATTAACATAGATATCCACATATATGTACTGGTATTACATATATGTACAAACAGACAAATAAATAAACATTTGGCAAGCAAGAAATTGAAAGCATAAACAAATTCTCACACACTATCAAAGATGAACAACCAGAAAGCACACACTGACAAAACCATAGAGGAGGGACAGTTTGATTGGGAATTTGTCACCACCTTCATTTAGTAACTAATAATAATGGCATTATTATTAGTTATTCTGTTTGAAATGTACATCCGTTAGTATTTAAAAAAACAGAACAGTCGTGCAGTCTGGGTGTACTTCAGAGAAAGGTAGGGTAAAATTGGACATTGTATATTTGAGTTGTTTTTCCTGTAAGGTTAATGCATGCTTTACGTAAGTTGCATTTAGGGAAAGTAATATAACAGTAACAGTATAGCAAGCTGGGGGTTATGCTATCAACAAAGGTTCAGAGGTCACTAGAGGTCATTGTTCCAAGGGCTGTAGCATATCGTTTTCTAGACAGACAATCTTGTACTATTATTAAACATCAATCATCAGGGAGGAATAATAATCACTGTTGGGCTTTACAATAATTCATTAATTCATGAATGCCTACTTTTAGATAATGTTTTGTTCAGATTTATGTTGAAGCATAACCGACAGCCTTCGCTTGACATACTACAAACACAGTGTTCAGAGTAAATTCCACAAGAGGGCACAGGGTGTCGGGGTCTTTTAGACCTCGTGGAGAAGAGAACATTGATGCTTAGATTTGAAGTCCTCTACTTTGGGCTCTGCAAAGGATGCGATTAGATTTAAGTGTTTAACTTTACAATTGTGTTTACAACTATGTAAAATAGCGTCTGTATGTTTAGCGGTGTTGGATGGCACTCGTGTTAGGATGTACATTTTTATGGCTCTCTAGCAAACATAACACACGGGGTGTGTGGATCACTGCCAGACCGAGCTGTGTAGACTAGAGACAGATAATGTGCACGCCAATTCAACATTCATCTTCCCTCTGTGTGACTATGGTAATGTTTTCATTAGGGATCGGCTACCTGCTCTGTTGTATAAACAGGGACGTTGCTCACTAAGTGATTTCAGAGTTTATCTCTTGCTGCTGTGTATCGTCTTGGCCTTGTTTGCATCCAGCCAAATGGTTCGCTCTTCCATTCCTAAAAGTCTAAAAGCTTTTGGCAATTGTTAGCTTTCCTACTAGATAAACAAAACCTTTGCCTTTCATCAGTATGGAGCTAAATGTGTTTGTCTGTGGTTTGTCTGTCTTGGTTTACACAAGCTGCTAAATTTATATATTTCTCCAGAAATTGCTCTTTTGACCAATTACATCTGATCTTTTGACAGCTGTTGATATTCACAGGTGATTCGATTGGTCAAAATAACAATTACTGGGGGAACACAGCGCAGGCTGTTTGTCTGCAGGAAGGTAAAGCTCACCAGAGGACCTTGACGTTTCAGTAAACACTTTAATCCCCTTCGTTAGCTCTCTTCCCAGCGCTGCACATTTCACAGTGTTTTACCTCAGTGCAAACATTGCACATTCTAATGAGTTTGCTTAACGAGACAGCGTTTGTTTTGGTTTCTTGGCTAATGTCAAGATGGAGGGTTTTGTGGGCTTTGTGCTAAGCCTCCTTCTTTTGCAAATAATTCTACAGTGCAGTGTACACTTCAGTCAACCTGGAGGTACACTGATTGGACTGTTTTCCCTTTCTCTCTCTCTCATCCGTTTTCCCATGGTTATAAAACGTAAAAAGAAAGCCTTGGGACTAAATAGGTGAGCAATGTTATGTACTCTTTTGACGTCATCCTCTAAATAAAGTGCCCCCCCCCCCAGACAGCCAGACGCTAATGTAGGATGCTTCTGCCTAGACAGACAAAAGCATCTCGAACAAAAGCATCCAACCAACCTGACTGGCTACCTCAGCATCCGGAGGGAATGCAGCGTGGATGATCAAAATCTCACCGAAGCAGCTTCTGTCCTCCCCCTCTCTCTCTCTCTCACTCTCGCTCTCCCTCTTCTCCTCTCCCACTCTTTTTCTTCATCTACACTCCCCCCCCTCGCCCGTCACTCCATTCAAACTCTGTTTAATATCCGTGTCTGTCCAGCGTTTGCTGAGAACTGGGAATGGAGATGAGTTGCGCCAGGCAGCGTATCGGGTTTAGCTGCCATGACACCCCAGAGGGACAGACGGCAGGCAGGCCGGCGGCGCTGGCCCAGTTGTGGCCACACTACTGAGTCAATAGGATTTTATAGGGCTGGCTGAAGATTCTGGGAGAGTCAATCATTTTCAGCCCAAAAATCCCATTGTGCCTGGGCGTATCGTTGCCCAGAGCCCTACTGAGGCATAGTCATTCACTACTGGCTCTACCGCAAACATATGGTGACCAGACAGACAGGTCCTCTTCAGATGGAAACAAACACTACACCTTCTATAAAATATTAAAATAGACCTGCATAAAGCAAAGTCTGATCCTGTCATCTATGGGCCTGACATTTGACATTGGAAAGTATCTATTTTCTTTGAGGAATTAATTTAGGGGGGGAATTTGACAGATTGAGGGTCAGAATACAGCTGGACGCCTTCAACTGTTTGTGCGGAGGAAACAACGTCCTAATCTAAAAGGATTTGGGTGTTTTCTAGAAAGCTTTGCGTAACACATCCCTATCCTTTAACCAGCCACCTATCATGACCGACAGTTCGTTTTTTCCGTCAGGGTGGCCTGTTCCCTTGCAGGAGTGTGTGGAAAATGGGTCTTAATCCTTCATCATGAGGCTAGATACACTCCTGCGTATTAAATTGGCATTCCTCCATTCATCCTCCGCTCCCTGATACTCGGTGGTGAGTCCCCCTGTCAGGCGGTCGATTTGTCGAACAGCCATTAAGCTCATCTCCCTAATCCGCTGACATGTGTCAGCTGGGTGACCTTTAAACTGATCTGGGGCCTGCGCCCAAGTGACAGCCAAGCCTGATGTGGCCTGTAGAGGCTGGCGCCATCCAGCCAAAGCACAGTGAAATGCAGTGTCACTGATCCCTCCCCCTCAAGGATGACTCTACCATCTCATTTGGAGCATCTGCCCCACCCCTTGCTACGCCCTTATACCATCAGACCTTTCATCAGTGCTACCATGAAGAAAAAAGGACTACATTGCTCAATTTGTCTTTCTTCCCCTTGTTTGCTGGCCACCTGATGTTTTAAAGGGAAATGTTGAATTAGGTTAGTCATCCGTTATTAAATATAGGTACATTTTCCAGCGGTTGTTAATACACTTATCTGATGGTACATGAAGTTTTATTACATCTTTTGTCTTTCACTGCTTGAGGGCGGTCCGGTGTCCTCACTGCACGAGCCGTTAGAATAAAATCTGTTGAAGTACACTCTACTGGTCTGCCACTCTTTAGACTTGTTGAGATATAACCTACAATGTGGCAAACGATGCACTGAAGAACAGAACGGGTTTAGTTTTCTGCAGAGGCAACCCAAGGCAGAATGCTTTACCAGAGGGATTGATCACTTGGAGCATATTATATTAACGATTACCAGAGATGTGAACAGAATGTGGTAGTCACGGTTGATCGGTCAATTCGTCAAGGACCCGAGGCTTACGTCTGTCAGATATCTGTCTAAATGAATTATTGTTGATGAGCCAGCTAGGTAGGAAAATTGTGTTATGTCATTTTGTCAACTACATTTACACCGGTGCAGTGCAACAGTAGTTTCAGAAACAGAGCCAGCCCTGGGTGTTTATTATTGTGTGGCTGCACTGTTCCTTTATCACCTTCTTGTGGAACCTTCTCAGAGGGTAGTTTCAGGTTGAAACAGATTCAAAACAGACGGACAGAGACACAAGACATCACGAGACAGAAAGCTGTAGGGAGGACAGTGGTGGAGCGTTAAACCACCACGGCTGCCCCTAAACATACAAGATCAGCGGGCCGGGCGGGGTTAGCTTGAGAGCAGACTTATGGGTGGAGGAAGATACACAGAAAATGGCCACCGATGAAATCTGCATGCATTCAAAGGAGTCACCGAGGTAGTTACAGGAAGTTAGTCTTCTAGTCTACTGCACATGCCACAAAAGCCTTCTTCTGGGAGCAACAGATATAGAATAGAAAAACAGATATACTTTGTGGCAATAAAATTCTTTTTATGCCATCTGCATTCAAAACAGACATGTATATGCAGAAAGACAGAGAGAAAGGCAGGTTTGAATGAGATTTGGGTATGATGTGTGTGTGTGTGTGTGGGGGGGGGGGGTCGTGGGGTCATTCTTTCACACACAACTTTCTTGAGACAGAATGGGGTCGCCTGCACAAGGCCCAAAAAGGATGATGGCAAGAAAGGATTTTGTTGCCTTTCATTTCCTATGATAAATTGAAAATGGGGGGGATGTTACAGTATTAGCCGTTAATGGCACAAAGAATACAGAAACAGGCTGATGAGTAGGGGCACTAATGTTTTTTTTCTTTTTTTCAACCACCAAAAGTTCATGCGGCACAAGATGAGGCAAAGGAAGGGGCATTTTATCCTAGGGTTTGGACGCCAACGTTAACAAAAGAATTATGAACAAGTCAGGATATCTGAAATCATAAATGAATGTAACATAAGATCTAAAGGGCAGGAGAAATGTCCACAATATCTTCACCATGAAACAGAAAAAAATACTCAAACAAAAAATTTAAACCAAACCAAGTAAAAAGCTATTTCATGCAACTGTTAACAAAACTGGAGGCAGGTGTTAGGAATGATATGAATTTCTGTGTGAGATATGTATGGATGTATGCATGGTTGTATGGCTTTGTCTAAATGTATATGACTAAATGTATTTTACTCTTAACGTCACAATATTAGAGGAGGGGGCGGGGGTACCATATTAACATAATTCTGACGGTAACACTTTATTTGGAAGGAGTAGATGCTCAGCAGTTACATTGAGTAACATTTCAGCTAAGGACTGACTAGCATTAGCATGAACCTTAACACTAACCCTTGTCCTAACCTAAAACGTAACCCTTACATTCACTTTAGGCCTAAACCTAATATGAACCTAACCCTTACCGTAAATGTAGCATGACTTTCCAAATAAAGTGTGACCATTCTGCCGAACTAGTTCAGAGTATACTGCAGTTACATTTTAGCTTTGAGAATACTTGGGGTTAAGTTTTAACATTAGATTTTTAAAGTGAAACTTTTAAATTGTTCAAGCTGTCAGCCATGTCCATTTCATTAATTTTTTATAGGGTAAATAAAGATGTTTGAGCTCCTTGCCACAAGATAACATGAAGTTATCATATGCATGGCTTTGCAGAGGAAATTACTTTTTCCCCGACAATTCAAATCAAAAGACCACATAACAAAAAAAGGAGAACATTCCTGCTAAATAAAACGTAAGCACAATTTCACGTAACCAATGCCCTTAGTCCATGGTACGATAAAACTACAAGGTGACAAAGCTCTAGAGATTATAAACTGTAGAATTACTACCGTATCCCGATTAACATATTCACAAACCTATTTCACTGCAGAAATATATAAAGAAATGAAATATATAAATAAATAGGCTGAATCGTTGATCTATTATCTCCTACCAGGAAAAACAGAATAGGCCAATACATTGTTTTCAATTGGTCTTAATAGATTCTGCTTCACATTGCGCTCAGTGTAAAGTGGACATATGTTTCGTAATTAGCTCGGGCATACTTAGAGAGATTAGTAAGACGTTAATTAGTGTTCTATGATGGCATTTTGAAGGACAGCCCAGTAATTAAAAAGCTTTAGCTCACTAGTGAATGACTTCCACAGGGCTTTAGGGGGAAGGGGGTGGGTCTACAAGTGGGGGGTCTACAACGCCAACAAGATAATAAGGTCTTCCATCAATATTTAAAGTTTAATGGACAAATGTCTATTTATTTATTTATTTATTTATTTGACTTAGTTTAGTATCAGAGGTTAAGGTTTAAACTAATAGTTGAGATGGTGTTAAAATAGAAACAACCCAGAGGTTGAATTGAGTTCATTTTGAGAGTTCAAATGTTAAAACAAACCAATGTTAAGTCTGGTGGTATTTGGAGCAAGCCCCTCCAGCTTTGAGGATTATGTATTCAATCCCCATGTTAGGAGCACTTTTTACCGTGAAGGTGGGTGCAGAACAAGTCGTTAACAGATTTTGGATTGACCTGGTTAAACATCTAAAAATGCAGTAAGAAATGACCTCTATGCCTTCACATTCAATTATGATTTACAATCCGGCCACCAGAAAATGAACCATAGTACGGTGATTAGAATCCAAATATCTATGTTGGTTCACAAACTGAATCATTAGAATCCAAATATCTATGTTGGTTCACAAACTGAATCATTAGAATCCAAATATCTATGTTGGTTCACAAACTGAATCATTAGAATCCAAATATCTATGTTGGTTCACAAACTGAATCAGACAATATTAGTTACTACTGTAGTAGTTCTAGTTCTAGGAAGCACAATTTGTCTTTGGTTTTATCCTACAACAAGACTGAGCTCTGCTGGGGACATGATTGACAGCTTGATATTAAAAGGACTAAATCCAAGTCGCCTCAAAACAAGTGACGTTTCCATTTAAAACAACCTGACGTAAACCTGAAGTATTGTGTGTTATTATTATTATTTCACGCTACTGTGACAAAACTACATGTGGTATAAGAGCGAGGGAAAACGATGCACACAGAAACTGGAGGATATCTGTTCTCTATTAGAATGTTTCGGGTAAGGCAAGCCTCAGACGTGGAAACAGGAACAAACGGGGAGGGAGGGGAGGACCGGGCCAGTGTAGTTAGTCTGCCACACGTCACACTACTGTATCTATGCTGAAAAGCACTTTTGTTCTGTAACAGAATCTCAAAATGTATCCTCCGTCGAGACGACGCACACACACACGCACAGCAAGGAACATGGCAACCATGTAACACACGACGGATACATTTTGAAGCATCAGTGTGGACGGATGAACATGGAGCTTGATACTAATTTTGCACTTTTGACTGAAAGTTTGCTCTCCATTTGAATGCTGAGAGAACAAAATTAGTATTAACGCTTTCCACCATGTTAACGGCCCAGCCAAAGCCCCATAGCTAAGTGTAACTTGTATCAGAGACTACACTAAAATTATATAACTGACTAGGCTACAGCGCTATGCTATACAACATGTGGTGTATCTACAAATATGTACTGTGTGTACGTATGTGCATGTTTACTTACATTTTGAAACAAACATAACTTAAAAATTGACTTTTCTACTGAGGGCACGCTAAGGATGTTCTCTTACTTTCATCTGACTTTAAAGTCCTTAGATCTCTTTTAACTTTCTATATAGCTGAACCCTCCGCCTCACGCTACTATAGCTATCGCTCGGTGCTTTTAGGAAGTCTTTTGAAGTTACACTTTAGGCTCCCATGAGACATGATGCTCAGAGGACGAGGAACCTCTGTTTGGTTTTGGTTGCAAATCAAAGAAAAGAAGGAAAATAGACCGGTAGATCTGAGCAAGCAAGCCTCCACACACCCATCCCACCTGCGTGTCCGGAGTCGCATTCCTCCAGGTCCTCATCGTCGCTGGAACACTCTGCGGACGACACGATGTCATCTGTCGTCTGTTGGGTAAGAAGACACAGACACACAGAGAAAACACAGCACAGGGGATGATGAGAGCAGATCATTCTGTTGAGAAGTCATTCAAACACATAGTGGACCCAGAACCTCCTACACATCTCTACGGACACTGAGGAGAAGCAACGCAGCTTGAGGAACCCCTCCAGTCTGATCACATCCAGACGGTACACAGAGAGAGAGCTTTCAGAACGTCCTGCAGTTTATCACCGCAAGTCAAACATCCATCATTGGGATTATCATTCTTCAGTTTACCGACTCTCCTGCCCCCCCCCACACCACCAGATAATTGTTTTCCTTACAGCGCTCACTGCTCCCTCCGTCCTCCTATTATTTACAACCTGCTCGTCCTCCTCAACTCCCACTCTAATCAATGGTATTTCACCAGGCACCCATGGCAGCCCATCAGCCCTGTCAGAGAAACGTTGTGATTTGTGCCCTACAGGCCGACCAGTTGAGTGGGACCTAAGTAGCACCCTAAGCCCTAAAGTAACCAGAGCGAAGGTAGTGCTGTTAATAAGGGAATAGGGAATAGGGAATCTTTTCGTCCACAGGGGTGTTAGAGGCGCTCACAAACGAGGTGGATTATCAGCCGACCTATAGTATCCTACAATACTGATTTATTTCCCTCGCCCCCTCGACCGGACCCAGATAGGCGAGGACGTAGGGGTCGTATTTCAGCGCGGCGTGGAGCGGTGAATGTTCGCTGCTTGGCGACCGAGAGGCGTTTATTAGAAAGGATCAGCAGGGACGATAAAATAAGAGGTGTCACAGAGCAGGGTTATGAAATCACGGCGCTGATTGAGTTTGCAGCGCCGGACCACGACGCCTGGCTCTAAATATCATTACGTTTGACAGACTAATGAAACGAGGCGGCTCATGCCCCCGCCACCACAGCCCCCGGAAGAAGACAGACAGCCAGAAAGGCTTCCAGCGAGGCCCTGATATGCCGCCGAACACTTCACAGTTAGCCAGTCCATTTATTACAAGTATATTCAAAAAGAGAGCGAGAGGGAGATTGAAAGGCAAACGAAATGAGAATGAAGAGAGATAGAAGGGAGAGAAAGAAATAATTCACGAATGGAAGAAGATAAGAGAACCCCTTTAAACGGAATTGCAGTAAAATGTTACCCTGAGTAAACATCATATTATTCATTGAAGTCATATTATGTGCGTAAAAAGACTAGTTATTGCTGAAAGAAGATGCTGCTTGCTGGTTAAGCTGATCACAGGTGCAGAAAAGGACACACAGAAAGGAAATAAGGAAACCAAATCAGACTTCAATAGCTATTCCACCAATCTTAGCGTCGTCCACATCACAGTTCCTTATCAAACGAAATCTGAACACTTCGTCACACACCTGAATTGGTTCAATTTTTTCAGCTTTGAGACCAACCCAATCTTATTTGTTTCCCTCAGTGCCAGCCTAAAACACCCTTATACCATTGCACATTTACTTGATGTAGCCAATGTAGCCTGTAGCTAGCAATGGTTCCATGTGGCCATACTTCCCTCACAGCAACGACTCCTGAGTGTAGAAAAAAACAGCCAACAGGCCTTTGTGACTCTAACAGACTGTCCACCACAGGTACAAGAGAAACATGGGCCATCATAAAACTACAGGGATTGTTGTGCAAAATCTTTGTCATGCTAGGCTAAGACAAATGTCCCAGAGCCAGACATCAGAGGAGGGGCTGAGTTGGAGAACAAGCCCAAAACAGGAGCGGTGTGATGAGAGGCTCCAACAGCACGGTGTTGTGACAGGCTTTAACAAAGATGGCTCCCAGTCTGGGAGAACCAGCTTTCAATGGCCTTTTTAATATCCTTCTAACACGACCACATGCAGTCACTGTGAGGCCAGAACACTAGCTGAACAACACCACTGAAACAGAAGAGACTTGAGCCTGGAGAGAACCAGGTTTGTTCAAGATCGGACATAAACCAGTGGTAGACAGCCAGAAACACTAACTAGGACAATATTATCTAAATAAGGAAAATGAAATCACAGAGAAATACCGCATATTCATCAGTCAAGTCGCCTGTGCATTGACGATAGTTTGAGAAAGTAGAGTTGCATGGGTTTACTGTACAATGTAGTGTGGAAAAAACATGTGCATGGCCGACAGGACTACAAAAAGGGATTTCACAGCTGGATGAATCCAATTCTCAGGCTAAATCTCCAGAACATGGAGGGGGATATATTTTGGCATCGGAAGTGATTTCTTTTTACTGCAATTATTTCCAACAAACTGTCTCATTTTCAATTCTGAAAGCCGAAGCTTTTGTGGCAAGTCTGTGTGTGTGCAAGGCTAAGGGTATTACAGTGTAGCGATGGTTTGTGTGTGTGGGTGGTGTGTGTGTGTGTGTGAATAATTCAAAGCAGAATGTAGAAAGCTTAAGGAGAACTTTATATGACACCCACCATATGCTCTTATGACATCTTAAGTCCTAAACAAGGACCATCAATACTGGGCACACACTGTCATTCTAGAACCGTTACCTTTGAACTGTATACTAAATGGACCACATGTATAGATATGCTTTGCACACACTGACAGTACATGTACAAAAGCATAGCCTAGCCATTCCTGTGGTAGCAGCAGTGGTACAAAGTTGTGGAAATGGACAATTTCCATGAGGGACTTTACAGAACTAATCAGTGCATGTAGAAGCCTCAGAGTCATCATGCAGCTTTGTGCAGCCGTATCATTATCAGACCAAACCTATAATTACCGCAAAATCACCAGCTATACTCGCAATCAGGCTTGACCCTCCAGCAAGGTGCTGAATAAATCACATTCAGACCTAAATATTGAGCTCAATGCTAGAAAATACTTTTATTCCAACAATTTGTGTGTGATCTAAAACTTTAAAAATGTTTTAAACATTGTCCTCATAGGTACTTATCCTATTCACTTTGTGGGTGATAAACAATCACTTGTTTTACACATTTGGGTGTACAGAATTCAACGTGTATGTCTATGGGTTGCAGTACGATAACCCTGTCGAATGATTAAGGTACATTTTTTTGGGAAAAGAAAGCACAACTTTCACAGGAACGAGACAAGTGTTTTCACACGTTCAGCCGTCTGTCTCACACCTGAGCTTAGTGGCGCACGGCCCACAGTGTGGTGCTGTGAAACACAGAACTTCAACACTGAAAGATACTCAGAGCTAGTTCAGATTCACACACGACCATAATCCACCACAACTATGTCTTTCTTTCAAAACCTTACAGGTACAGACAAAAATAAAGTTTACTTACAAAATTAAACAACAGTTTTAATGTACAGTCCAACCACAGTTGACAAATACTGTAACTACAGAACCATGCATTTATTTAAATTTGGTGCTCTGCACTGTGGCAGACTTGTTGTAATTCTGGGTCAGTAAGAGCAACACAGCTCCAGCCGAAAGAGTTCTGCTATAACCCTGGGTTCTACATGAACAAAGATATGGTACATTCCTGTGTCACTGCCTCAGGGAACAGATGGTATTGTCCTGTGTCAACGCCTCAGGTAAGACTGTGTCAGAGTGTTCATATATAGTGTGACATTTCTCAGAGCAGGGGTTGCTACATATTACACATTAAGACTAGACTGTTATCAAAACACAAACCTTGTTCTTCCTGGCCAGAGGGAGACGAGAGAGGCGGATGGGGGAAACCCTTTGAGGTACAAGACAACAGCCTCCGACAGCCATATATCACCTCCACCATCAAAACCCATTTTGCTTTACACTTCAACGCAGCGGCAGAACCCCCACGGTGAAGCGATTGTTTTTGGGCAGTGATAAACAAAGGAACCATGAATCAATCAATTCTAACTCTTTCCTGCTAGCTGATCGTTTCCATGGATATCCTCTAGTGGGGGCGAGTTGTCGTCGTGGAGATCAGAGTGGCCGGCATAGCGGAAGAAGGGCAAATGTAAGACGCGGAATAAGAAGAATATGCCGGTTCCCTGGGGCACATCGTCACGGTAACCTTGAGCTCCTCTGTGGTTCTGAGGGGGATATATTTTCCATATATTTTTCATGGGTTATAAATACGTACAGTAGGCACAAAGCCACACACCCAAGGCATGACCACCGTGACAATGACCTGGAAAACTTCCGGAAAGCTGAAGCCAGGCCCCTCCCCCTCGCCTCTTTTCTGGTCCTCTCACCACTGTCGCCCCCCCCCCACCACCTCTCCATCGCCTTTCTCCTTTCTTCTCCACTCCAGGTAGTCATCTTCTTCCTGGAAGAATTTGCTTCGATTGGCTCGTGCCTGATCTGTGTTATCATGTCCGATCTTGGCTTTGACAGGACGACAAGGTGGAGGCTTGTATTACAAGGGGAATCGATGGCATTCAGCCATATAACTATCAATAGGCTGCCACAACTCCTTACTCTCAGCCTGGCTCTGCTTCCATGCAGAAGGGAAGTTAAAACTACGTGTGTGGTGTTCCGTGTGCTATTAACAGCCCCACAAAGAGCCCTATTCTTAGGTCTGGACGTTGTTGAGTGTACAATTACATGACAGAACCCAATACATTATGGATAATAAACAGCTGCAGTAGAATTCATGAGCGCCGGACAACACTCAGTTTGATGAAGCTTAAAACGTATTCACCAGATGATTCTTTCTCATGTCGTTTAGGAGATGCACAAGTGGAGTCTCTCAATCCAAAGCTGTGCGCTAAGTGATTTCCAGGATAAAGTATTGATATTTTCAACGTGCCAGCCTCGAACAGCCTTTCCCCCGTCTCTTTGTTTTCCTATCTTCTTTCTTCTCCTCCACCTCCTGCAGTCAGCATTACTGTTGATCTTAGGTCATAAACACCACAGCGGATAAAAATAAAAAAAACGTAACAAAAAAAGTCATTTGTTCTCACTGTGATTGTAGTGTTCCAGCTGTAGTGGAATAGGTTGTGTGCAGTAATTCTTTCCCAAGCGTCTGGACACAGAGCAAGCAGAGCCAGTAGCAAGCTGGCAACATCTCCGCCTCAATCCCAAATAGATCCCCATAGTGTGCAACATAGGGAAAAGTGTGTCATTTGTGATGCTGAGGCAGGGTGCGGTCTAATTGGCTGGTCGGCCTGTAGGCAGCCCGTATCAAACAGGAGTCATTTATCTTCCTGTGAAAAAGGAAATGGTCTTAGGCCACGATCCTTAATCACTGGGCCTGCTGCTGTATAGTACAAGGTCACCAGAGAGGGGCTGACCAAACCCTCAGAGCCATGAGAAAGGCAGAGGGGACGGAGTGGATGCTGATCGGAGTGGATGGTGGACGGGAGGATAGTGGACGGAGAGGATAGTAGACGGAGAGGATAGTGGACAGAGAGGATAGTGGACAGAGAGGATAGTGGACAGAGAGGATAGTGGACAGAGAGGATAGTGGACAGAGAGGATAGTGGACAGAGAGGATAGTGGACAGAGAGGATAGTAGACGGACAGGATAGTGGACGGACAGGATAGTAGACGGACA
>JACXGM010007031.1:0-31478 GCA_016801145.1 Umbra pygmaea | reverse complement strand
ATGTACTGTTCCTATTTGACACTAACATTCCTTCAGTTTCTGGTTCTGTCAAGCCTGTGGCCATTGTCAATGTACAGTTGCAAAGTTAACTCTTGTGACGTGACCAGAGTGCAGCCAGCCCGGTGCAGCCTGTGTGATCATAAAATATCGTTTGATCATATTGCGTGATTTACTCGCGCATGTCAAGGGCATGTCTAATCGCAGCCGTTGCGATTAGAAAACCTTGTTTTACCATATCGCACTATTATCGCAAATGCAATTAATCGTTCAGCTCTAGTTCTGATCCGGTCCGATTCCTACCGATCGCGTAGGAACCGGTTAGATAGTGGAACCGGGTTTCGGTACCCAACCCTAGATACAAATTGGCCATCATTGTTTTCATTATGAGGCAGTGCCAGAGATACAGTAACATTGGATTTGATGAATTGGGAGAAAATGAGTGGTCAAAAGAAATAGCAAAATGTATATTGAACCTCACAATTTGGCCTTATTGTGAAAACACACTGAATTATGAAAATACTGATCAAATCTGAAGCCTTCAGAGAGGCTAATTCTTTAGCTAATAGTCATGTTGGTTTGTTAGCTGAAACAAATTTTCTGTATCTAGAAAATATCACAGTATATGAAGGATTCTATCCAGCAGGATACTCTCAAAAGAAGCATGTCTAATGTAGTACCATAAATACTGTATATTCTCTGGTCTTAAGCATATACTTTAAATGCTACAATGTCATGATGCCGTGGGATGCTTATTGCAGTTTAACAACCAAATACATCTAGACTTACGCTACTCATTGCCACATTACAGCCAATGCATTTGTCATATGTATGAATTTTTCTCCAGCATAAACCATGCTCAAAACTCTGTCTACATCATCAGTTCCAGTGGAAAACAGAGAGATGACCCTGATCAGTCAGAATAGGTTTCAATGTGCACTAGTTTGAGCAGTGAGGCAGGAGGAATACCACTTTTACTACTGGCCTCAGCTAGATACAGCCAGCGGAGGGACTGAAGTACTGTAGGTACTTCCTGCCCCTCTTCCGCTTGATGGGGATAAGGAGGGAGTCCTGATGAACGAAAGAGCCTCCAATGGCAGCCGATGTAGGAACCTCCAGTGTGCTATTCATAGTAATAGAAGGGCTTACTGCGATGTTGGCTACAGACCCAGAGGCACATTTGTGACTGCTGTGTACAGCTAAAGAAAACCCAGCATCCATTGTGTATAAAATGTGCAAATATAAGTGCCTTTCTAGCACCACGGCTCACTCTGTTATTTATTATTATATATTATTTATTGATATTATATCATTATATATTAGCCTAAAAGAGAAGTGAATCTGGCCTCCATCAGTGGTAGTCTGTAGTCAAACTGATTTCTAACTGGTAAAATTCAGGTAGGTCCCTCATATTTTGTTTTGTTTGGTAAAACGTTTAGTTTGAAGTAACTTAAGACACCCCAGTTTGTCCGTGTTTGGAGTGGTTTGATGTGCCTCAAATGGCCCTGGTTGTCAGCTGTCATTGGCCCTGCTTACACTCTAGATGGCATGCATGCAAAAGCAGAACAATGGGGTTCATGACACATCCGGCTTCTGTTGGCCAAGAGAACTAGAGGAGAGGGAGATTTGAGGCAGAGCAGGGCCATGAGTCACACTGAGGACAGATCCTTCAGGGAGAGAGAGGGTAGAATGGTAATCAACACTGCATTATGTTCTCTATCTTCTAACTGCATAAGGTCTGTCTTTCTCTTTACTGAGATAGTTGTTCCAGTTCCATTATGCAAGTATACTAGGACCTCCAGGCCTGATCTGGTTCATCGTCCTTCCAAAAATACATAGCCTTTTATAAACACATAGGCTACAATACAATTATACTATTCAATTATATTTACAGTATCTCACAAAAGTGAGTACATCCCTCACATTTTTGTAAATATTTGTTAATAACTTTTCATGTGACAACACTGAAGAAATTACACTTTGCTACAATGTAAAGTAGTCAGTGTACAGCTTGTAAATTTGCTGTCCCCTCAAAATAACTCAACAGACAGACATTAAGGTCTAAACAGTTGGCAACAGGAGTGAGTACACCAATAAGTGAAACTGTCCAAATTGGACCCAAAGTGTCAATATCTTGTGTGGCCACCATTATTTTCCAGCACAGCCTTAACCCTCTTGGGCATGGAGTTCACCAGAGCTTCACAGGTTGCCACTGGAGTTCTCTTCCACTCCTCCATGACATCACAGAGCTGGTCGAGACCTTGCGCTCCTTCACATTCCATTTGAGGATGCCCCACAGATGCTCAATAGGGTTTAGGTCTGGAGACATGCTTGGCCAGTCCATCACTTTTACCTTCAGCTGCTTTAGCAAGGCAGTGGTCGTCTTGGAGGTGTGATTGTGGTTGTTATCAGATTGGAATACTGCCCTGGGGCCCAGTCTCCAAAGGGAGGGGACCATGCTCTGCTTCAGTATGTCACAGTACATGTTGGCATTCATGGTTCCCTCAATGAACTGTAGCTCCCCAGTGCAGGCAGCACTCATGCAGGCCCAGACCATGACACTCCCACCGCCATGCTTGACTGTAGGCAAGACACACTTCTTCTTTGTACTCCTCGCCTGGTTGCCGCCACACACGCTTGACACCATCTAAACCAAATAAGTTTCATAAGTCTTTCCTAATCCATGTCCTTAGTCAGCTTGTCTTCAGCAAACTGTTTGCAGGCTTTCTTGTGCATCATCTTTAAAAGAGGCTTCCTTCTGGGACAACAGCCATGCAGACTAATTTGATGCAGTGTTCGGCGTATGGTCTGAGCACTGATAGACTGATCCCCTACCCCTTCAACCTCTGCAGCAATGCTGGAAGCACACATACGTCTATTTCCCAAAGACAACCTATGGACATGACGCTGAGCAAGTGCTGGGCGGTATGACCAAAAAATGTATATCATGGTATTTTTCAAAATTGTACCGGTTTCACAGTATACGACGGTATATATTCTTTTTCTATGCATAATCAGGTGTTCCCAGCATTATCTACTGGTTGAGAGAGGAATTATTGCAGTAGATTCATACATTTTTTGATATTCCAAGACGTGTTTGCGGCTAAGGTGGTGGAACAAATTGCTCGTGTCCGATGTTGTGAGTCGGATTTACAGCTGTTGCACCAAATTAAAAATAAGACTAGTCGTAGCTCAGTCCACCGTAAGCAATGCGCGTCCGTGAAATCAGAATATTACTAGTGATAGTTGCTAGACAGTGTTCTTTCCTCAATCCAAATAGATAAAATTGACGAAGAAAGTTTTAAACATTCCAACGTTGCCCCCTGGCAACCATTTCTTTCATAAGCCATAAAGTGTAAAAGAAAAGAGAATCTACCATTAAAATACTTGCATTTCAGAGCACATTGAGAGCTTACGCCAGGCTGGTGCAACAAGTATAAATATAAAGTCCAACGTAAAGGGCATATTAGGTCGGACGTACAGTTACGACCTATATATGTCCAGCTGGTGCAACCAGCCCCTGAGCACTACTGTTTACCCTCACCACGCCTCGCAGTCGCACCATGCGTGTTTAGAAGAGCAACATTGAAAAGGGTCCGAACTGAAACTGTGTCGCGCAGCATTATGTATTCAAATACACCGGTATGGCGGTATATAAAAAATTAATATCATAACAAAAATACACACTGGTATTTATGCTAAAGCAGGCTCAACTAAATATTGATGAGATATTTCTGTTGGGGTGCCCAAAGTTAAGCACCTGTCTAATTTGATTTTGATACATATTGCACATGTTCTGTTAATCCAATGAACCTCATTTCAGTTGCGGGACACCTGTTCCATGGAACTGTGTAATGGACTTCTATATATTACTATTTTCTGCATTTGTGACTTATGTTATATGGCCAGTGCTTATGTACTGTTGTCTTTAGTTATTGCATTTTGTGTTGCGTAATATGGTTGTGTGTGCCACTCCCTGTTCTGCTGTTGCCTGATCGGGTTTATTGAGAGAACGGTCTAATTAGAGATTGCTCCCAGCCGTTCTCCTTTCAAACCTATTTAGTGCGCGGCAGAGCAGAGTGGCGTGGTTCATTATTATATTGTTACGTCCGTGGAAGGAGGTCTGAGGTATGGTACATAGAGATGCAAGTTGTGAGAAGTGAGTCCTTGTATTAGTTTGGAAGTTTTATGCGTACGTTGAGTATATATAGGCATGTGTGTTTGTCCGCGTCCACGCCGCGACAGAGCGTGTTTGTTAAACCTAATCGTTGTGCTACTCGCTACAAGCGTACCCTGCAACTGCATATAGATCGTATCTCCCGGACCTGCTACAGTATATTAAATATAAACCAAACATTCATCTACCTGCTCGGTCTCTCTTTCTCTAACCACACACTGCCTTAACGTGACAACCTCAGACAGTATGCCAATGTTGTTTTCAATAAAAAATAACATTTGCACAAAGCAAGCTGATCCACCTTTCCATGTAGATAAGAGCATTAAAATGAGAAAATGAATGCGATTAAAATGAATGCGATTAAAATGAATGCGAAAATATTTTAATCGTTTGACAGCACTAATATAAATGAAAATCGTGGAAATTGTCAGGGGTGCCTAAACGTTTGCATACATTGCAACAAAGTGTCCTTTCTTCTGTGCTGTCACATGAAAGGTTATAATCAAATATTTACACAAATGTGAGGGGTGTACTCACTTTTGTGAGATACTGTATGTATACAAACTAACCAAATATTTACATTTATATAATTACATTTTACTTATTTAGCTGATGTTCTTATGCAAGGCGGCATATTATTGGCTGCATACATTTAGTGCATATACCCTCTTAAAAAATACATATGGATCTATTTTTGGATCCAATAAGAACCCTCAGGGGAAGTTTCTATATGCATGTGTATTCTTCTATATATAACCAAAATGGGTTCTCACTGGAACCAGAAAATGTTACTTCTTCGAACCATAAAATGTGTTCCGCTAAGAGGACAAATAAAGAACCCTTTTTGGATTCATTTCTTAAGAGTGTAAAACTTAATACTTACTAAACAGGGGGAGATTGACCTTACTGCAAACTATGGATGCTTGGGTGGCAATGATGATACAGTATTACAGAGGGACAGCTTTTAAATGCATTTAGGTAAGACATTGGTGCACTATTATTCCTTTGATAAATGCTATGGGAATTTTTGTGACGAGAGACATTTTGCTAAACGTATTTAAAGGTAATATGTCTACAATCTGAGCCATAACAATGGAACCACTTTCTCTTTCCTGCTGAACAGCTTAAGAACATTGTAAAAAAAAAGATAATAATTCCCTACACTATGCAGTGATTTCTAACTAAAAAATGCACATCCTAAAATTAATAAATTATATTAAATACAGTCCGGTGTATGCACATTGACAAAAACTATGAAAGCACAACTTGTTATGTCTTCATCAAATTTCCAGTTCAAATGGAAAAATAAGCAGTGCATGGTGTAGAAAATATTTGTCCCATCTAAACTGCTTTAAATATTGGTTCTACAGTTTTGGAAACTTCTCACTGAAAGGGAAAGTACAATAGAAAAGACCAAAATTAAAGCATCTTTTGAAAATAATGAAAAGAAATGGGAAATATTTTAGGCTAAAAAGGATAGACTTTCAAATTGTGAATATATTCATGTCCTTGGTGCTAATAGAAAACTTTGTTCCTTAAAGTTAATAGTTCTTGTTGCAAATTGGCAATTTTCCCAGTGTAATTCCTGAGAATCAGTTGTTTCCTCCCCTTTGTGTTTCCTTCTTTCACTCCCTAACCTAAATAGGTGTTGGTTATTTATTTTGTTTTGCCTTTACTGAGGCAAATCTAGTTGGCAGTCATACTGGCTGTCTTTGAGAACCCCACTGGCCAGTCCTTTGACCTTCAGTGGACAACCCTTGGGTCTTATAGAACTAGTTTTTCATCACTTGAACAATTATTATTTGTTAGTTGAGAACATCACAATACCGTAAACAGGCTGGTGCAATGTAGGACATGTTCAGATATTATACTGTCCTGAGACCAGTTATTAAAACAAACAAACATTATTCAGCTACACTGACTAGTATGCCAGTATAAAGTTTTTTATATGGTTAATGCAATATCCAATGTAAATCCTGTGGAGATGGATCTTTCTGACCTTCACAGACCCCAGCTTTAAAAGCCTGAAATCGTATTGCCCGACGTTTCCTAAATTTACTTGTATTTTCCCTGAGTGAATGTAGCTACTTTCAGCTTCACTGGTTTTCTATTTTTGTACTGTCCATTCTAGACAGGTCAGGTTCAAGATTTAGTATACTGTGACCCTAAGATATACACATCCTATAACCGTGGTTCTCAACTCCAAGCCGAAGAGTCTGGTTCTAGTGGTTTTCTAGTCTACATGGAAGTTGATTGCATTTTACCTGGCATTGCTCCATACTGCAACCACATGGTTCTGTACATTACTATTTACCTGACAAGTTTAAAATATTTTGCTGCTCTATTTTGATACTGTACATATTTGGATTTGGATTTGCTAAAAAAAGAACTATAAGACTAAAAACTTGAGCCCGACCAATTTTGTGTGTGTGTGTGTACGGGGGGGTAAATATATTTTTTGTTGACCAATGGATAACCATTTATACACATAATTAATGAAAATATTAAATAACTGTGTTAAAAAAGAGCAAATAAATGTGATTCATTGTAATGAATGACAAAAGCATGAGGAATTGTTTATGTAGTTCCTTGACATAGAGAGCTACTTCCGCAATCATTTACTGGCCACCCTTAAAGCTAAACCACGCAACTGCCAAGATCCAGAAATACATCCACCTCACGTTTCCAGAAAACATGACGTTCATTGTGTGACATCAGTTCACTGTCAATTTACCATGCGTTACAT
Source organism: Umbra pygmaea (assembly GCA_016801145.1). Lineage (NCBI taxonomy): Eukaryota > Metazoa > Chordata > Actinopteri > Esociformes > Umbridae > Umbra > Umbra pygmaea. The sequence goes on along the minus strand of JACXGM010007031.1, from coordinate 24,558 downwards.
GTTTACGTCTATTTTCATCTCATTGTTTTCCTCTATCGTTATTAAAATGATTTGCTAGCGTAAAATACTTAAATCACAAAAAACCTTTGACATGCATTTCATAAAGCAGCAGTTCAGAAAGAGAACGCATGTGATGTCGGTTCAGTCAGTATCAGCTGATGGGGCACACCTGTCATCAACCCATATCCTAATTAGTAATTGGCCTGCCTATTTAGGCTAGCGTACTCACTCAGTCTGGGGCATGTGGTTAAGGCTTTTGCACCAGAGTTAGCCAATAGCAAATTTACATCTGCTGTCCCTGGGCACATTCTATAATGGTGGTGAGTTCCACTAAGGCAGTGGTTTTCAACCCACTCTGCAAACCAGACATTCCACAGTTAAGCAGTAGCCACTTAACTAGTTCACAAGATTCACTAATCAAGGGCCTGATCATTAGAAGTTGAGTTGTATCAGGTGTGCTACTTCAGTGGCTACAGCTAAAATGTGGAACGTATGGTGTGGCATGAGGGTTGAAAATCACTGCCCTAAGAAACAGAACCATATGCCCAGACTTAAGCAGTGCAACTTAGTGTTTATCACTGTACCACTTGATCAAGCTATGTCTATAATAAAGTTTTGGTAAAGTCACATGGCAGTTCATGTCTGAACTACTTTTTCCAGACTGTCTTATGTTTCGATTTGAAACATCAAACTCATCACTTCCTGTATGCGATGAGCTTTTTCCCACCAACACGCTAACTGACCAATGATTTGTACTGCTGCAGAGTACAGCATACAGAGCTTCTCCGCTTTTATAATTAGGGCTACCACCTATTGTGGGAACTCATTCCACTATCCAGCCTAATAGAATAACCACTTATTAATACAAACATTTTACGTAGTTTAGCTTTGAGCCATCTCTGCTATTTCCTATGGAAATTGCAAGGGAGAAGTATTGGAAAATAAGCATACAAAAGGTAACATCATGAACTTTTCGCTAGTGCTGGAGAAAAAGCCTCAACACCGGCCAAGCAAATAGATAACTGCCCAGTGTGAATGATTAGAAAAGTCTGACTAGCATACTTTGCCAAGTCAATCATCAGCAACTCCTTTTGTAATACTACTGTGCATGTACTGACTGAAAGCGTAACGCTCACCAAAATAAAACCAATACTGATTACCAGGGCCCAAGGGGAAAGCGGGCCCTTGAAAAGCCTGGAATACATTACATATATATATCATGGGGGCCCATCAGGACTGCCTATGCATAGGGCCCAGGATCTTGTGCTACGTCCCTGGTACTCACACTCACCTTAGCCGTTTGTTTCTGCTGGCTGCCATTTTGCCAGTCAAAGTGTCGATCTTCAAAAAATGTCTAGTTTAGCTAATTCGATATATTACTCCGGTAATTGTGTTTGTCACTTAGTTATTTTCTCCTTTTACTTTATTTATTTTCAAGTAATGCTGAAATGTAGTTCAGTCTTACTAGTCTTTAAAAAGCCATAGATGGAGTCCAATCCCTCAAATTCACTTTATTTAATAGCCACCATATTTTCCAGATAGGTTTGCATGTGTGTATGAGTGGGCTGTTTTCTTAACAGGGAAAGGCATTTCTTTTTCTATGTTTACTCTTATGCAAGGCTGTTTGTACACATCTCCGCAGGCTACAGAGCTGCCCATGGTTCTGAATCCACCTGTTGTGCATTTAGTTCACTGCATTGCCGTGGGAGTGATCAGTTTGGTCTGACATGAAGTCGAGGGGGTAGGTACAGGCTTAACTAAAGCCTTGATAAAACTGCAGTGTGAATTGGATTTTGAGCTACAGATTGTTAACATATGTATTGCAACTCCATGAAGCAAGCAATCACAGAGATGGTACTGTGCGCGTTCATATTGTCTAGAAAATGCAGCCTTCTTCTAACTTCATACTTCAATAGCTTTGTAACCATCATTAAGCCATCACTATATCAATGGCAGGCCTATATTGTCAATAATATATTGTGGCTTGGCGACTCTGTCATCAGCATCTCACGCCTGCCCAAGGCAAGCGCAAGGGTTCAGGACTTTGGATAGAGGCTGACAGACAGAGTTCAGCACCGCGGACAGAGGGCAGCAGGAGAAGGTTCCAGATGCCTCTGACTGCTGGAAGGAGAAAGACTCCCCGCTAGCGCTGTCCTCTGCATCAAGAGCCCCATAAGAGAGGGGTAAAGGCCTGTCACTAATGTTGAGTGTTTGTGTTCCGTTGTCCCCTCTGCTGTCCTTGTTTGCTCCGCTACAATAAACTTCCCTGACTTAGATCATTGATATAGTGATGGTATGTTGATTCATGTACAGTATGTAGTTAGAAGCATTTTCTGGGTGAGGAAAGCGCCCATCAAAGCTCCGCGATTGCTTCATTCTCAGCTGCATTACATAACATTAAAGAATTAATAAAGCAGTTTCGTCCAGTTTTTAGTTTAGCTTATGCCTACCCAATCTCAACCTCACAGCACATCCCTGGACTGTCGGACCCAACACATCACACTTATCTTTAACCGTATAAAGTCCCAGATTAAGTTGTGTGTTTCTGATATTTTTTCTCTCGTTTTGTCCCTCCCTCTCAGAACAAGCCTATCAGTGAAATAGGAATGTCGTGTAGTTATTTAATAGGCCTACATTTCTGTTCATTGTTGGACAAGTCAGCATTTTTATCAAATGTGTTATTTGAAGTTGTAGTGGCACAACCTATGCCTCTTCTAAATAAGCAAGATTTCTGCCAAGGGAAATGTTGGGGTGTTTTTTGGAAAAGGGTTAATACATTTCTTTAATATGTCTGGGATTTTTCTGGACGATTATTTTTAGGCCCAGCCATATTTATTCATGCCCAGCCAAACAAAACTTTCTGCCTACGCTCCTGGAGCAGTGTGAGAACAATCGGACTGCTGGGCTACATGTGTTTGAAGAAAGCATGGGAGCGGCCTCAACCATCCAGCAACTGCTTAGTATTTGCCGACAAAACAAATAAAAATCATTTTAAAAACTTAAACCTGACTTTTTGAAAAGAAACATTAAAACAACACAATGTCAATAATTGCATAAAATCCCCCATCACTGGAGAAGAGGACATTTTGGGGGGAAAATGTCCTGGCTGTATCATTAGAAATGAGTCAGAGGTCCATAGTGCTTGATGTATAAGTGTACATCCCACGTAGAAAGACTCAGAAGTATTGTATTACCAATTTCATAAGGATTGTTTCAAAACCAGTCAAAACAAGACAAAATACTAAAAAGTAATTTAAATATGTATTTCAAATAATTGTAAATGAAATACTGATGTAGCCCTGAACAAGCACAATGGACTCACTGGTAAAGGACATGTTTGTTAGTAAAGAAGCTGTATCAGGTGTGCTAGCTCTGGGATAGTTCAAGTACCTGGACTAGCTAGGGGTACTCAAGTTCGAGGTTTTAGAACTACTGGCTTGGGGGGGTTATATGGAGGTCTTTGATTAAAAACAGAATCACACAAAAATGTAATGCAAATTCCAGAATTAGAATAAAAAGAAAAGTAATTAGCTGAAAACAAAACAGATTTTACAGGGCCCTACATTTCCTGTCATCTCTCTGAGGCCTGAATCTGTCTGCTTCACTTACCATCACAGAGGAGAGGCTGTAGCACACTCAATATAGTTAGCTCCTACCAGGCATGCTCAGCTGGATATCCAGAAAATCAGAGCATACTTTAGTTCTTTATCATTACCTACCTCTTCAATCATATATCCATATCCATACATTGAAGTAGATACTTTGCCTGATGTGTCAAATGGAATCTTCTGCTACACAGTTGTTTATTCATGTCTTTATTTTAGACTCCGGTCATTTAGGTAGCACCAAAGGTAGGGGTGTTGTACAAAGTCATCAGAAAGTCTCTAAAATGTCAGGGTATCAAAGTCAATTATAAAAAAGTATGTAAATTTACAGATGGACTGTAACACAAGTAATGACTGTACTCAAGCACATTGGACTGAAAATTATGACTAACAGGTCAAGTGCCGAGTGTCAAAATTAATTTGTGCATATTTGCATGTAGGAACAAGGCCTCAGTGATGTTCTCCCCCACTTTTGCAGTTCATGGGAAAATGCATTTAGATCTATCCCTGTTTTCTGAGGGATATTTCAGAAAACAGGTTTAGCAAAAACTCAAGGGTTTATTCACTCAAGAGTTAATGGAAACTCTGGGTTTAAGGTTTCGAAAAGCCAGTTCAGCATTTCTATGAGTCACTTACCACTAGGGGTGGTACGGTTCAGGAAAAACATCTGAACCGTTCGGTTCGCTTGTCTCGGTTAGGAGCGTGTGTGCGTCGCACGGTTCGTCGGTACACTGCTAATGTGCACAAACCACTTACTGCCGTTGTGTCCACTTTCAACACCTATGTTAAAACACTTACCAGAAATGACGAGTGGGATGAGCGTGACAAACGCTACACATGGAAGCTGATTGGACGAAAGCGTCATGTGGGTCTGGCTGCTCCCGAATCTCAAAACAGACTCTAATTGCGTCTCGTTCTGAATCATGGTAGTATTAAGAGAACTGAATACAATCTCATATTTTACAAAAATAGTTCACAAATGTGTTTCTGAAAACATTTCAGACGAGAAATAGGCCATAGAGTTGCTGAATCTGTCTTCATTTCAGATCGACAGTTTAAAGGATTTTTGTCAGATTTTGAGAGGCGGCATCTGCCAACTCCTGGACAGTCTGTGGTGCAACGTGGCGTTGGTGGATGGAGTGAGACATGATGTCTCAGATGTGCTCAATCAGATTCAGGTCTGGCAAACGGGCGGGCCAGTCCATAGCATCAATGCCTTCCTCTTGTAGGAACTGCTGACACACTCCAGCCACATGAGGTCTTGCATTGTCTTGCATTAGGAGGAACCCAGGGCCAACCGCACGTGCATATAATCTCGTAAGGGGTCTGAGGATCTCATCTCGGTACCTAATGGCAGTCAGGCTACCTCTGGCGAGCACATGGAGGGCTGTGCGGCCCCCTCTAAAAAAATGCCACCCCACACCATTACTGACCCCCTGCCAAACCGGTCATGCTGGAGGATGTTGCAGGCAGCAGAACGTTCTCCACGGCGTCTCCAGACTCTGTCACGTCTGTCACATGTTCTCAGTATGAACCTGCTTTCATCTGTGAAGAGCACAGGGTGCCAGTGGGGAATTTGCCAATCTTGGTGTTCTCAGGCAAATGCAAAACGTCCTGCATGGTGTTGGGCTGTAAGCACAACCCCCACCTGTGGATGTTGGGCACTCATACCAGCCTCATGGAGTCTATTTCTGTCCATTTGAGTGGACACATGCACATTTGTGGCCTGCTGGAGGTTATTTTGCAGGGCTCTGGCAGTGCTTCTCCTGCTCCTCCTTGCACAAAGGCGGAGGTAGCGGTCCTGCTGCTGGGTTGTTGCCCTCCTACGGCCTCCTCCACGCCTCCATGCTCTGGACACTACGCTGACAGACACAGCAAACCTTCTTGCCACAGCTCGCATTGATGTGCCATCCTGGATGAGCTGCACTACCTGAGTCACTTGTGTGGGTTGTAGACAACGTCTCATGCTACCACTAGAGTGAAAGCACCGCCAGCATAGGAACTGAGAAGTGGAATTTCAAACAATGACATTAACACAACATTTTTGACCTACCACATGCTCTCGGTTGAATAAATCAGGCGTGTTGTAATGGAGGAAGTGACAAACAAGGAAAAGTCCATGGTGTGGTGCCCATGCTCTATCAACACATTACACCATCAATCTCCTAACCTTAATATCATTGAGCCACTCTGAGGAGATCTCAAATGTGCAGTTCATGCAAGATGACCAAAGACTTTGCATGACTTGGAGGCATTTTGCCAAGACGATCATCTATACCACCTGCAACAATGCAGGGCCTTATAGACAACTATCACAAACGACTGCACACTGTCATTGATGCTAAAGGGGGCAATACACGTATTGAGGACCAAGGGTATGCAGACATTTGAACAGGGGTCATTTCATTACTTTCTTTGTTGCCATGTTTTGTTTTATGATTGTACCATTTTGTTATGACCTACAGTCTCCCATGAGAAGTATAAAAAACCATTGGTTTTGCCTACTCAGTCATGTTTTCTTTGACAATGGTACATCTACTACCAATTCTTCAGGGGTATGCAAACATTTGAGCACAACTCTATACTGTACATGTTTCTAATGGGCATTAACATGTTTGTTTAATCACAGCTTTTTTTGAAGCAAAGCAGTTTATTAATGGCTGCAATCAAAGCAATTGTCTATGCGGCATATCCAGAAAATTCAGTTTGACTGGTTTTAAAGACCTTCAACCTTTTTAAATAGGTTGTGTTCATAATCATAACATCCATGGCTTTAACTAGGTAGACATTTCCTAACATACAGATGTCTCTCATCTAATCTTGTTAGTAAAGAACAATACAAACCAAGGTATGCCACAGCATTAAGTTTTACAATTAGTGGCCACCAGGTGGGAGCAGTGAGCACATAAATTCTTCCAAAGTTGTGTTGGTCTTACGTCGGCTGTTTAGAATTTGACTTTCTAAGAAAATAATGTAAACTGCTCCAAAACAATTAAGGGGTCTCAATGAATGAAACATATGAAAGTTCTAAATTATTACTGTACATTGTGTAATTTATTGAGAACATCTGTCACTGGACAACAAAGTCACCAATCGATTGAAATCTTACACTCCTCGTGTAATGGCCCGTCTCCTGGTATCTCCTCCATGCTCTTGAGACTGTACTGAGCAACACAGCAAAACTTGCGACGACACATATGGATGTGGCATCCTAGAGGAAATGGATTACCTGTGCAACCTGAATGGGCTGCAGGTACTGCCTCATGCTACTAGTAATGACAAGGGCACTAGCAAAATGCAAAAATGAATTTGAGAAGGATAAGGAGAGAGCAGTTGTCTGTGGCCACCACCTGCAAAACCATTCCCTTTTTGCAGGTTGTCTTGCTTTTGCCTATCCAGTGTAGCTGTTGTCACTTTCACTGGCACCAAATCAGGTGACATTGATTGACAATCACCTATGCTTCCTAACTGGATAGATTGATATCCCTGAATGTTGATTGACTTGGAGTTATACTATGATGATTGTGTGTTCCCTTAATTTTTTGGTGCAGTGTGAATCCAAAACAATGGTTCTGTAAAATAATAAAATAAAATAATAGTGAAATAACATTGCTGAGCTGTGGCCTTGTCGGCAGCTCTGCAACTCCTTTGACAGATGCGCGATGGTGAAGGGCACTCACATGGTTCATCTAGCCACAAGTCCCTGAACCAGATGATTCTTTTCGCACATCCAACATTGAAGCCTTTAGTCAGCTCATGCATGGGATGATTATGCTCACCAATACAGTATACTTCTGACACTTTTTGACTGGCAAAATGGCAGCCAGCAGAAACACATACTGCTAAGGTGAGTTTTACAAAACCTTAGCTACGGTGTGCTACGGTGTAATGGTTTATAAAACACAAAGCATGTTAGGTGAGCTATAAACTCAAACAATAATCCCATGCGTCGGTGTGCGCACTTTGGCGCGCCCTCCCCCCTTCCAAGACCCTCTTTAGCCAGAATCTGTGACATCCACAAAGCAATGTCTGACAATGAACTGGGTCTTAAGCACCCCTTGCTAAACTATCAAACACAGTGTGAACTCGTTAGAAATTTAACATTTAAATTTCAGTGCCATATTGACCCAGAAAGCAACTAAATAAAAACAAAGCTGGCAATCAAGCCAGAGCATTCTTAAATTAGTTTCGCAAACACAAAGTAAAATAATCCTGTTTCAGAGTAAGTTAACTGTATCACAACAACAACATACAGGTCGGCCGAATAAAATGAAAGTAAAGCAGTCAGTACACTAATTTCAGTTCAAGTCCATACCCTTAAGGATATAGAGTGTGTAAAACTGGGTGTCTGTATGTCCAGGTTAATTACCAAAAAGAGAGCCGTCTCAAAGCTCCATGTCATTTGCACTTGGACTTTAGTTGCACTATAACGCAAAGAGGCCTTGGCTTTCGCGGCTGGTGCTACTGGCACACCCTCCGACCCGAGTCCCGAGAAGAACAACTCTGCTTCTTTCGCCGACTCAGAAGACATCCTTTCTCCTCGAACGTGGACTCTCAGAACCGCCGGATAGATTAGGAAATTTTCGATGCCTTTCTGCCAGAGTGTAGCCCTGATTACCTTGTAGCTGTTCCTCTGTTGGGTTGTCCCGGAGCTGTAATCAGCATAGAATTCCAAACGGGTGCTGCCCGGGAGAGATGGTTTCGCCTTTCGCGTGCCTTGGAGTATGGCTTGGCGATCCGGGTACCGCAGCAGTCGGAATATCATAGTGTGTGGCTTGGCAGCATTGTTAGATTACATTTGGTGTGCTCGATCAATCTCCAGAGGCAATGTTAATGACGTCGCCAGCTCAGGAATCCATGTTGGTAGTAGGGATGGGCCAATACCGATACCAGTACTTGGTATCGGGCCCGATACTGGACATAAGTACTCGTACTTGTACTTGTAAAAAAAGGCCCGATACTCCAAGCCGATACTTCCTCCACATTTAAGAGCGTTATGCTGCGCAATGCTTTACAGATAAGCTATATGACCATAGTTGTAAATTTGATTCACGTAAATGTTTCAATGGAAATGTAGAGATATTTCAGCCCTATGCATATTTTTTTTACCTTTATTTAACCAGGTAAGTTGACTAAAAACAATTTCTTATTTACAACATATATTGATAAAGACAGTCTACTTCCTCATTTGGAGTCCATGATTATAAAGCTGTACAACTGTATTTATTGCTATTTAAAAAAATAACGAAAAGCGATTTAAATGCGATAATGCTTCCCTGCAATACGAGTTTGCACACAAAATCACCCCTAAAATGCATAATCATTCCAAAGACGGACCCACGCGTTAGCTATTGAAACAAACTATTTTCCTCAGCAGTTGTCGAGTAGAGTTCAAATTGTAAAATTATAGGTAAAAAAAGATTAGAATCCTCAAGGTAATGCGCACATTTAAATACAGGAACGAACGAAGGATGCAAGTTATTGGTTATTAGGGTATTCGGTGCATACTGTAACTGTAGAAAACGGCATGAGGAACGCCCCAGAGTTAGCCTCTGAAAGCCACCTTCGGAAGGAAAGACAAATGTCGGTAGTTTGCAACACTTCTGGGTGAACAGAATAGTGGTATTTCTGAGTTCTGACATAGCCTACTAGTCAGAACTCAGAAATACCACTCTTTTATTAATTGCAGATGTTAACGTTAAGAAATTTAACTTAAATGAAATATGATGTAGCCTATATTTTGTTCAATAGATTACAGTGATAGTACAGCTATAATTCTGTACCGATTTATAATAAAACAATCAAATACCCGAATAATATATGATTAGGTCATTATCCCTGTTTTGGAGAAAGTCACTTCAAACAGACATTCTCATCTTACACAAAACGTCTGCAATGCTTAGTTAGGGCGAATTCAAACACAATTGGCTATTGCATTCACGTTTACAAACTTGTTTCTCTCACTTTAGCTAATTAGGGAAGGAGATGTAAACCATTGACATCTGTAATAAATATTACACATTCTTGACCTGCAATGAAAATTATGTTCTTCTGGAAATGTTGGAATATTTATTTTTCTATATTTAAATTGGCTGATCAACATCTAAGAAATAGCAGATTTTAGCTTGATAAATGTGACATTTGGCATAGTTCTTAAAAGTACTCGTATCGGTACTCGTATCGGCAAGTACCCAAAATGAAATACTCTGTACTTGTACTCGTTCCATAAAAAGTGGTATCGGCCCATCCCTAGTTGGTAGTATCTTTCTGAGGAAACCAGCCGGGTCGTCACCCTCAATCCCTTGTGGTAGGTTAACTAACCTCACGTTATTCCGTCTGCCTCTATCCTCAAGTTCATTGGTTTTCTGTTGTAGCTTTTCAAGCTCTGAGAGACAGTAGCCGGTGTCCTTCTTGACTTGACATACATTGCCCTGTAGTGCCTCCACTCTAGCTGTTAGATTTTCCATGTTTTTGGCATGCGCGCCCATTTCAGTTTGGAGAGATTGAAGTTAACCCACGTTTTCGGAGAGGGAGTCTTCAAGCGGGCCCAATGCCTTTTTTAGTGCGTCAGCTAGCAGGCTGGAGACCATCCCATTCAACGAGTCCCTCTGCGCATCCATGGTTTGATTGATTAGCATGGCTACATCATCTTGGTCGAGTGAGCTAGCATTAGCTTTGAACCGTTTGCTACTGTCAAGTTGTTTTTAAGGGGAATTTGCTGGTTTCCTGGTCATAGCCATAATTCGCAAGGATTAATCAAAATTGAAAAATAACGAATTCAAACAAAGCAAAAGTCATAGGCAGGAGCTCAGTGTGATGCGACCATCTCACTGCGTGTCTCACCGGAACTCTCATCAGTCAACTTTCTCACTCAGGGAGAACAAGTCAAACCTAGGGCGAGTGTAGTGGAGACAAATGGTCTGTGCAGATGAATGCGTTTCAATACAACTCTGTGCAGTAACAATCATTTACATGAAATACAAATGTTCTTTCACAATAACAAAACACAAAAATCATGAACCCCAATTGCTTTTGGTACATAAAATGTGCATTTTGTATAATAAAAGTCAGTTGCATTGTTTAAAACGTATATTTTCTTACCTGTCTGCTGTCAAAGTAGCTCGCCCTCTACTTCCTGCTTTTAGGCCGCAAAGACTGTTCAACTGTTCAACTTAAAAAAAAAAATGATATGCAGTCTTTTTTTCTAAATTCACACTTTGCTCTGTCAATAGTATATTCTCGATTAGGGAGAATATCAGATTAAGAATATATAATTGATAGACTGATGTTATGTTGTGTTTAGAAACTATTGAAGAATGAATTTAGAAGCATTGTCACTAGCGCTGGGCTGGGAAGAATCACGTGATCTGGGTTCTTTTAGAATGGCTTAGAAGTCAGAAAATGTAGCCTATGCTTGAAACCCAGGGATGCCAACAGGAATCCCCGGGCCTGGGAAAAAACTCCACATTTAGGGCCCTCTGCTAAAAGAAGATGACACCCCTCAAGACTATATTTTAAGTGAGCATGATTGATAGTTTCTTTATTCTTTCTATTTGTTTTATAGGTCACTTTAAAAATATGAAGTCCCTTTACCTGATAATTTTGGTGTTAAGTAGAAACCACCCAAAAGTTGTGAACTCAAGAGTAACTCAGAAAAGTACTTTTACTCAAGTAAATTCCTACCTCTGGTGCTGGCAAAGACATAGCAGATGATGTGCCAGACAAATATAAAACATCTGTATTTGCTGACTCCTGCGTCTGTCCTAGAAAAATAAAGTCTCATCCAAAACTGTTTCCCTGGTGGATCTGTCAAAGAACATTTGATTTTCACACATTAACTCGTTATTTCAGGAAGTTCTGTCTAGCCCATTATATGGAACAAAGCCCATTTCTCCAGCTGATGTAGCAATCCTACTACCAGCTCGGCTCTGATCTCCCTTGGTGAGAGAGCTGCTTGAGTGACAGTCAAATTATTACTTAATATGAGTTAGGAACAAAGACAAATTATAGAATTTTGTCTGTGTTCCCCTTTAATGTGCGCAGCAGATGAAGGGTGCTTTGGATTGTGTAGCCCAGTGTTGCCGGGAAGGGGCATTCGTGCCAGTGGCCTTACTTGGCCGGCGACACTGAACTCCACAATGAGTAGAAAATAGTCATGCCAGCTCAAATGTACCTGAAGTTATTTTGCAACTATACTACTTTGAAATCTAAAAAATATATGGTTTGCACTTCCTCATAAATGTATTTTTTCTGTTGCAGTAAATCTAAAATTAAAGTGAAATTCCACCATACAGCAATTTGGAGGTGCTAAGAGCTCACAGACATTTGTAGAACAGTGAAATATGTTTCACCAATGCCTGGCTAGTGAGAGAGAGAGATTTCAAATTTTGCGGGCAAATGCTACTCTATTACGTCACAGAGTAGATTGAAAGAACTGTAGAGACAGAAAAATGAATGTAGGCATGTCTTCTGTCACAAAAATAAGTGTTCCTGTTATGTAGATCGTGCTTTAAAGCCTCGATTGATTGATTGATTTTATTTAGGGCCCTATGGTTTCCGCGTTGCGGAAAACACGGACGGAATCGCGGGATCTATCAATAAAAACTGAATTTACTTATAACACGGAATCTCACGGAATATGTATTTTTTTCGAGCAATCTATATATATTTTTTCTATAATCCAAATATATTCCAGTAATATTAACAACTGTCATTGAGTTTGTCCTAATACAAAGGCAGCAAACATGGAAGTTAATTTGCGCTCTATATATAGGCTATATGCAGTGTGTTTCTCTACCGAATTTGGCCAGCATGCGCTCCATCATATCGTTCAAACGTTGTAATCCGCTTGTTAACTGACAGCTATTAACAACGGTATTCACTCCATTCTAAATTTTCCAATCAGACAACGCTTGTTTTTTCTCCATTCAATCACTTATCCAAATGCATATACCTAGGTATAGGCTACTATGTCCTTCGCCTGAAGCAATTCTCTGATGGTCTTGCTAATCAGGCAGCTCACACTCGGGACTCCTGCTGAATGTTATGGCTTTCTCCACACAATTGCGCCTGATACAACTTCTTAAAATAACGTTTATAAATATTTTTGTTTGTCCTTGTTCCACTTTTCTTCCATATCTTAGGAAATCTTTGTCTACTCTTTTATTTTGGGTAGATTCATCTGTAAGAAGAAATAATGTGTTAATAACATGACTAATATTTTGTGAAATAGCCTTCTGCCTGTCTAGAAATAAGTACATTGATCATATGGAAAGTCAATTTAGCCTACCTGGCAATGATTGTGCAAACTGTACAGCAAAATTCTCAATATTTTAGGTTCGGGTGCGGGCTTCTGAATGCAACTTTTGTCCAAATCACGGAATTTGGAAAAAAATTTAACGGAATTGGCCAAAAAATAATACGGATTTCATAGGGCCCTATTTATTTGACCACTTAAATATAAAATATGAAACAGTACTCTGTGTCATACATTAAATAGTCAGGGATGATACAACATAAATAGAATAAAGCCCGAAGACTTAAATCCATTGTGGTCCCTAGTCCCTTGTGGTCCCTTATTCCTACATATTCCAACATGTTTCGGTTGTCCTTGATTTTTAAAGGTATAGCTTGTCTTTCTGTGAAGTTTCTATCAGGCATTATAATGTAAAACAGACAAGGTGGAACAATATATTTTCAGTACGTAGAGAACTACAATGGCTGGCTTCCTTGTTCCCAGTCCCGCCCATCTGGCATATTTTTTTGTAATGCTGTCCTCACGACAAGAAATTACTGAATAACAAGACTTCGGGATAAGGAATTGTTTTGACTTTCTTTTAAATTCTGATATCCATTAGTACATGTTTGAGCCAGAGGACTTACTTCAATGTTCCTAAAATAAATTGGAAAATAGAACCAGACAACTGGACTGAGAGGGCAAATAAAGTAAGTTTATTCAGCCTATTTAGTATTGAGAACAAATAATTTCTCTGGAAATTAATTATATTTAGTGTGTTATTTTATTAACTATTTTATATTTGAATAGCAATTTACCATCTTATAACAATGATTTTATACTGCTTTGAATGTTCATTTTATAAATTGATACATATATTGTGTGATATGAAAACATTGATGACATACATTTGCTTAATCTGTAACATTTGGAGTTAGCTAGGTTGTAGTTGTCTCCATCGACTTCAGGGTAATTAGGGACCGAGTCCTAGTACCCGCTGAGGTAGCTAGACCAGACTGAGGCATTATTAGTTGGCTATGTCCCAAGGATGCCTTTTCATTGTCGCAGTCTACCCAAAACAGCCTGATTAGGTAATCTAGTGTAATGATCACACATACAGTACAGCTTATGTTGTTGTGTTATTATCACATCCGTCATATAATAAATTAGTAAAACAAGTGTAACATATCAAGCTAACTCTATGTAGCTCACAAACCTAGAAATATATTGTTGCATTCAACACTCTAATGTGCTTTGTCAGCTAGCCAAATTAGTTTGATTTCTTTTTTACCAAGCATACAGTTTCTGATGGATATCCACCTACAGTACATTTCATGTAATTATCATTGTTAGTTAAAAATGTATTATAATGTAGACAACATGAATACAACAATGTTATCAGAAAATATCACTTACAGTATCTGTATGGATGAATGACGCATCGCAGGACACTATCTCCTTGCAATTGTTCCTCTTTGTCTGATATCAAATCTGATAATGGCACAAGTAGTCTATTCCGAAAAGTATATATACCACAATGAACACAACGTAAAATAATCATCTGTCTGTATGAATTCGAGCTAGGTAGTTGATATAGCAGCTGTCTATTGACTTCTTAGGATGTACAGTAGTGACAGATTGTGGAAGATTTACATTACTGACGGATTGTATCGCTCAAGGTAGTAGCTAAATAGCTAGCTGGCTAACTAGCATGCAGTATATCTTGTGTTGATGCATTTTGTGTGTGAATTGCGATTTTTCAAAAAATATTTGGTGACGCACAACTGAAACAAATTAGGGAATATAAACTCCCAGACATGTTGTGACATGTTGTGAATGTCACTAGTTATGACTAGTACCTGCTAAATAAGCCATGGACATACAAAAGTAGGCCAAAGGCTTTAAGCTCTCAAAGCTACACACAAGGGGGCCGGGACTAAGTTCACTTAGAATTCTGGATTGTGTGGTAGCCAAGATAAGACAGATAACAGAAGCACCCAGGTGGATGCGAAAAGAGCTGAAATGTACGATCTGCTTTTCTCAGATATTGAAAAGGACCTAGGCGAACGTGTATATTAGTCATCTATGGTAATGTTTGTAAATACTATATTATGAAACTGATTTACTGTGGAATTTCCCTTTAATCTATAAACACAAGATGACATGGGGTTACAATGATAGCTTCTAATCAAAGCATAGTTCTGTATAACCTACAGTTTCATTATGGGAACCAGGGGCCTCATTTCTAAACGTGGCATACGCACAAAAGAAGGCGTACGTCGCTCTCTACGCAATAATTGGGATTTATAAAAAGCAAACTTGAAGGGAAAATGTGCGGTCCTTCACGGCAACTCTGACTCATGTGTAAGCACAAAAACGGGTGAAATGAAAAATGGCGACACCGCCGACAGATGGATGAAACACGTGAAACTGTCTGAAACTGCTAAACGAAATTGAAATACTGCCTCATTAATAATATGAACATTTCCCAAAGCTATTCTCACAATCAACAGCCTGGTGAAATACAAATAAAATAAAACTAGAGTGTAGCCAACTTAAATGGAAATAAAGACACATTTGCAAAAAGAACACTCAAATATGTTCTGTAATTATATTGACATGTAATGTAATTTATCCTCATACGTAATATGGTAAACAAAACACAATCATGTTTAAAACTGATATTCTTGTCAATGTCTATGTCTGGCGGAGCAGAAAGACAAATAGATAATGATAGATAGATAGATGCATACATAGATACATAGATACATAGTCATTATTGTCCATTGGGTAAAGTAGTTTTCATCGTATATGTCGTCATCAGCTACAGAATCAAAATGTTAATTTATATGCGTTTAGTTCGTTTCATTTTTAAATGTGTTCTATCGTGACGCATGTCTTAACCATTTTGAAAGGTGCAAAAAATTCAATTTACGCAGAACTATTTCCCATTTACAATTAGGCCTAGATTAATACCGACATCTGTAGATTATCAGACAGTCAAATAGATGGTTATAAAAAGACATTCCATCACAATGCGTATTGACGCGCAATGACTGATCTTGCGCTGTTAGAGGAATATAATAATAGCCTAATAGTGCATTTTATTTATAATAGTCAGCCTTTCATAATAACAGGATTTCTGGCGACTGGCACTATCCAGAGGGAATTGGCTGACAGGTCAGGGTTCTCAGCCAACCCTTAGCCGGGTTATGCCAGACGTGTTAGGTATTATATGGGCTTGTCGCATAATTAGCCTACATTAAGTTTCCGTACACCACGGGTGAACAGGCAAACACAGAAGCACAATTTGCAGCTATGTCCGGTTTCCCAAATGTATCAGTGCTATTGACAGCACTCATGTTGCCATAAGGGCACCGAATGAGAAAGCAAATGCTGTCATTAATCGTAAGCATCATTCCATCAATGTCCAAATAATTTATGATGCAGACATGTTGCTCACTAATTTAACTAATCTTACCCCAACCGTGGCAGACTTTCGCGATGAAGCGCTAGACGCTTTTTGGCATCGACTTTAATGTCTAAAGACTTTTTTTTCGACCATGGTCCGACTCTCAGGCTGCGCATTCACAGTGTCTGTAAACTTTTGCCACTCCAACGCCTTTTTGGCATTAGTAATGGCTACACTGTGCCCTCCAAACAACATTTTCCTCTTCTTTTACACCTCGCCAACAATAATTTTTACTTCACATTGAGTGAAGTTTCTTTTTTTGGTTTTCCTTGCTGTGTTTGCCATGATTTCTCAATCAATGAATATTAATTTTGGGGCGTTTCACTGACTATTTATGGGCAATTATGGGCATGACATGCAGCCGCAAAATCTGCGGCACATTTAGAGTTGATTGTGAATTATAAAGGGAAAACGGCATAGGACGTGCGTGCACAGGTTTTATAAATCTGAACATTTCTATGCGTACGCACTTCCTATATTCCGTCCGTACGCCACTTCTGATGCAAATCCACTGCAAACTGAACATGCCCTCTCACCAGACTCCAATCAGGAAGAAGCATGAGAGCAGTAATTTCCTCCTCATTGACATTGGAATTGAGGGAAAAATGGCTGGTAAAATTGGGCATCCACCCTGATAACAATACACCCCAATCCAACTATCCACCCTTCCACCCCAGACAGCACTTTGTGCATTGCACAATGCTGGACACCTGGTCATCCTATGATCAAAACCCTGGCCAATAGGACACAGACCTCCAGCGCAATGTGTATGGATTAACGCATTTGTTTTGTCTGAGCTTTTTGCCACTGCAACATGCATAGGCCTACAAAAAATAAATAATAATAAATATATATATATACATGGCCATGCATCATCTTCACAAGAAACATGTTCTTTCATAGTTATGTGATTTACCTTTGATAAGATGCGAGCCAAATACTGTAGCATAAAACATAGCTACATTCTACCAAATGGTTTACACTGATTTATTGTTTGTAATGAAATGTCCTTACCATTTAGATATGTATCATGTAGAAAACAAACATTGCTGCCAGTAAAAAAAGATTGGAAATGTTTTCCATAATTGCATTATGCACAATAATTTTACCTTACACTACCTACATTAAATATTATTTCATTATAACAATTTTCTGAAAGCCTTTTTTTAATATATGACTTTTTCATTTTTAAGACAATAATCACAAATGCGCAATTAACGCAGGTGGGAGTTTATTGATCATGTCATTGGTTCCGCCAGTCAAAAATCTTGCCAGTCAGTAACCAATCACATAACTGTGAGCTAGTCTCCTTAAGCAGTGTTGTACTGTCACTCTGCACTATAGTGATGGTGTACGGTGCATAAATTACATAGGCTACTCTGCATCAGATCCTGGAACCTATGCTGCAAAAAGTTTGACAACCACTGAGGTACACTTTGCACCTCATAAACATAGAAAAAATGGATTAAATAACAGTGCCAATAACCATACCACCAGTGTCCTTAGGGCTTAACATACCAGGATGACTACAAAGATTAGTCTTTTTTTACAAATGTTCATCCCACTGAAAACCCCACTCAACTGCAGTGAAAACACACTGGAAGCTCAATCGCTTCCTGTGTTATACACTATGTAGGCCTACACAGGTTTGTTTACATGCCATACACCAAAGGCAACTTTTGTGTGTAGCTGATACATTAATTCTTACCAGTGGAATTTATGCCCAATAGAGTCAATGGTATGTGTGTGGTGCTTTGCTGTTGTGGTGAGAAGATGGTGAGGGGGCAGACATTATTCCAATGATTGCAAGTTCAAATCCAGGGGAGAGGTGCAATGACTATCTTCAACCTTACCCATAACCCCACTGGAGTTTTGCTTAATGTTCCTAACGTTATCCATTGCCTACCCACAACCTTACACATGACCTTAACACCATTGGAGTATATAGTTTGCAACAATTGTGGGTATGCTCAGAATTTTTTTAATCGTTAGGCTATCTCTGGTTGACCACCTTACGTAATGGTGGTCAACCACCATTACATTCCATGGAATTCCAAAAATAGAAGCAGATAAAAGTTAGATGATTTAGTTATTCTTTCATCCTTAAAAACAATGGGACGTTTACAGGACTGGCGTGGGTGGCATATGCCTCTCCATGCAATTATTCCCGCTCAAACTTCCTAGATCACACAGGTGATCATGTTGACCACAGTATTATGCAGCTACCTGACAGAAGTGAAAACGGTTTAAGTTAAGCATACCTGATTTTCATGATTCAGATGTGCACACACACAAAAACACACACAGGAAAGAGACGGTCCCCTTAATACCAATGCTTAGGAAACGATGAGACACATTCATGCACGAATGAACGCAATCGCGCTGCGTCCACGGAAGACACAAGCGTTCTGTATTCTACATCAATTTAATAATTGAATTGATAAAATTAGGGAAATACAAATTCCAAAGTATCATTAGAGGGGCTTTTTATAGTCACTGGTGTCAAGCTGCATAGCTAGGTAGCTAACACTTGTGGTGGTATTAACTAGCCTAGTTGGGATATGTCACAAGAATATGATAACACAAGTATTTTAAATAAACGTAGCTACTCCACCAATTGCTAAACATCTAATTACAAACCATGGTAGAATATGTGAACTGCGTCGCAACTATCCATCCAATTCCTATTCAATTTAAATACGTTAAAACATTACACAGTATTGTGTATGTCATGATGTTGCTCTGCTCTCCCTTCCATGCATCCACCTGCTACAGAGGAAGGGACAACATGTACACTATCTTTTAAGGATGAGAGAACTACAATGAACAAACGGTCCACTCCTTCGATTATTGTATTTAATGCATGCCCCGAATAGCAATCCATACGAAAACATTTCAATGATGTAAACAATTTACTGTACCTGTAAAGCCTAGGAGAAGGAAGTATAAAACGATATCCATTGCGAGGAGCATCGCAACTCCTTGACCAAAAAAATGGCTCAATGAAGATTGTGGTCCCAGTAATATGTAGATGATCTTGATTTATTTATTTGTTTCTAAAAAATAATACATTCCCGTGTATCTTTGCTTTTCTTTTTATTCGAATGACAAATTTAGATTTAGCTGTATCGTTGCCTATCGATGTATCAAGCTGGCAGCCGTAGAGGATCAGCGCCAGCACACTGTTCAAAGAATGAGTGACAAGCCCACTGCCTCCGTCCACACGTGAATTAATCCGCCCAAGCTGAATCAAGGATTTGAAGTAAAATAGTCCGTGGTCCGACGTTCCGATTAAAGATAGGAAAACTATAAACTGTAGAATAATCGTTTTGGACCTAGAATTATGAAACACTTTTGCAAAATATCAATATGTAATGAAGTTACAGAGCTTAGGTGAAAGCAAAACAGAGACACTGAATTCGTGCACTTATTTGTGGGAGGATTTTCGACAACTACTGGGGCGGGTTTTTCAATAACTGGAAAATAAATATGCACATTGATGTTGAAGGAAAATTTAAGTATTGATTTTAATTATTGTTACTTTAATTAGTTTATTTTTATTTTCATGAAACATGCAATATATAATTCCCACTCCCCTGTGTATTACGCAGAGAATTGGGACGGCAGAATTAACGCAGAGAATAGCAACAAAATATTGACTTCGTAATAACTTAAAAACAAAATACACAGCTGGTCGATTTTACAGATCATTGTGTTTAAAAAAATCTACAATACCCTATATCAAGACAAAAGTATAGTATCCTTTATTGTATTTGTAAAGGATAGGGAAGAACTAATAACATTTTGTGTTTTGACGGCAA
Source organism: Umbra pygmaea (assembly GCA_016801145.1). Taxonomy (NCBI): domain Eukaryota; kingdom Metazoa; phylum Chordata; class Actinopteri; order Esociformes; family Umbridae; genus Umbra; species Umbra pygmaea. The sequence goes on along the minus strand of JACXGM010007031.1, from coordinate 4,425 downwards.
TTCATTAATAACATTTTTTTTAATCAATGAAAATGCACACATATATAAATGATCCGGATTTAAAAAAATCTGCTATAAAAACTGAAGAATAAGGAAACTACTATTGATAGCTCATGTCATCATCATTATCAGCACAAATTTAAAAGGAAGGATAACTTGGCAGATTATATTCTGTGTAATATCAGGGTTGCTAGATCTCCATATCGGTTAGCAGGAGTTAGCAATGGTGTTGTCAGACAGTGGAGTCATTGTCCCAGGAGTTGTCATGCAGGGCATAAAGGGCCTCTTTGTAAAGCCCTGATATTAATCAGGGGAGGTAGAAAAATGGAGTATCCTTTCACTTCACACAGCAAAAGTTTTCTCTCTCCTTCTCTCACTCTCATTACTCTACTCCATAGACACACAAATGCGCTCTACTGTCTGGAAAGCTAATTTGGAGTTAGCTATATAGGTCATATTGTATATTTTCCTAGTATTTTTTAATTGAAACTAGAAGTAAACTAGGGAAATTATTACAGACATGTGATGTCATCACTGTGCCCTTGCTGTAGTCTCAGTAGATCACCACACAAGTCTACAAAGGGCCCTGTTCAGAACATACTGTAGTTCTCCAGTCTTTTACTTCAGCTATAACTATGATGCACATCATGTAAACTTTGATTGTCTGGAGTTGTTGAATGAAGATATTCTATGAACATTTGACATAATCTATTTGATCTATGGCAAGTGCAATAGGGTAGAAGCAGGGGAAGGACTATGGGGAGTAGGGATGAGTCACAATCTTCAAATAATCTTCACATAGTGTAAACAAACAACAGAAGAAGAGCATTGTCGTGACCTCGTGACTGTTAACTCTGCGACCAACCAAGCAACAACCAAGAAAATCTGTGTGGGACTTGTTTAAAAAAATTAACAATGATTAAGTTGAGTGTAAATTATGCCAAGCCAAGCTGGCATACCACACATCCACAACGATGCATAGCAACCTGAGATCAAAGCACCAGGCAGCAGGTTCATCCTCCTCAGGCAGCACCCAGCAGTCAATGGCTAGTTTCTTGGATAGACGTAAATTGGATGATAGGCGCAGTGAGCAGATCACTATGCTAATTACTAAGATGATAGCTAAGGATATGCTCCTTAGCTATCATCTAAATTAGAAGAAATATCCCCGCCTGGCAAAGTTAGCAATATCCTACATGCGTGTGCCTGCAACTTCTGTGCCATCCGAGCACATCTCCTCCCAGAACATGTCGACATGCTACTTTTTTTTAACAAGAATATGCTATATGCCTAAGCGTTAGGCTATGAATAGTTACATTGATTGAAAGTAATTTGTTTAAAAAATAGGCTATTGCCGCTAACAAGGCAGGTTCGCATAAAATCATTATGACATGTATCCTACCGAATATATTTTATATTTTGATCTAACGAGCATCTGGTTTGGCAATGCAGAAATGGACAGAAGCTGGAGAACTTCACTGTCTGCACAATTATTAGGCAAGTTGTATTCTTGAGGATAAATTTTATTATTGAACAACTACGGTGCTATCGATCAATCCAAAATGTAAATACACCTCAAACCTGAATTGTTAAGAAAGTGAGGATTTTTTCCGAGAATATCTACTGTATGTGTGCACAATTGTTAGGCAATTATAAGTGTGCAGAATAATTATGCAACAAAATGAAAAATCATCTTTTAAATTGAGAATAATAAACAAACAACTCAAAATTTACAAATAAACATTTCCGACATTTCACAATAAATCAGTGACCAATATAGCCACCCTTCTTTTCAATAACAGTCATAAGCCTTCTATTCATGGAGTCTGTCAGTTTCTTGATCTATTGACAATTAACCTTTTGTGCAGCAGCAACCACAGCCGCCGAGACACTGTTCAGAGAAGTGTACTGTTTTCCTTCACCGTAAATCAACCATTTAAGAAGGGACCACAAGTTCTTAATAGGGTTTTGGTCAGTTGAGGTAGGGGGCCATGTCATTATTCTTTCATCTTTAAGGCCTTTACTGGCTAGCCACACAGTGGAGTACTTCGATGCATGTAATGGAGCATTGTCCTGTATAAAAATCATGGTCTTCTTGGAAGATGCTAACTTTTTCCTGTGCCACTGCTTGAAGAAAACATCTTCTAAAAACTGGCAGTAGGTTGGGATGTATCTTACGATGTTGGTTTGTTGCCCTAAGGTACAGAACCATTTCCAAAGATTGAGTCATAAGTACAGTATGTTTACTGCTTATAAATAAGGTTGTTAATGTTATCGTGCCGTTTTCTTTCTTAGATAGCATAGCAGTATAGTGACATGATAATTAATCAGCGCATCTATCAGTGCTCTTATAGGCGTAAGCTAATGTCTGATTCAGTGCAGCCTCACACTCGCCCCTGCCTCCAACTGTTGGTTCAGTCTGGGTTATGTCTTTGGTTCTGTGTGGTGTGGTTTGCTGGGGGGTTTGGTACTGCTTACCAAGCTCATCAATCAAAATTATTGTTGTTCATAACTGTCATTTCATGTTGTGAATAGAATCAATGTATATACATTTTACTATGTTGGTTGCCCTAAGGTACAGAAGCATTCGCCAAAGATTCAGTTATAAGGATGTTTCTTGTTTATATATTTATTAAAGGGTGTTAATCTCAACATGGCATTTTCTTTCTGAACCATGCTAAAATATAATGACATTTCTTTACTGGTATAGAAAGAATGTCTTAATCATTTACTGTAGCATGCATGGCATCCTATTACAAGTGCTAAACCCTGGCAGCATGTTCTGTAATATTGACAGTAAATTAGATTAGTTTAATGAAATGAGCCCATACACTTTATTCATAATCAGTGTATTATTGTGTTTTCATATATTCTATTAATGTATCTGTAGATTGTGTTTTATTATGCTGCTTTGGAACAGACTTAGATGAAATCCAGTACAATAAATAAAAGCTCTTTTGGTCTTATATCACAGGCCGTGCTGCGAAGAAATAGGTGTAAAAAACCTCCAGCTAGAAAACTAAAAGCTGTGTGGGAGGCAAAACAACGGGTATGTCTGTAAGAACACAAGCAAGAGAAAAGGAGATGAAATATAGGAAGGGCTATGATTTGGAGAAATGGTGATGGTGAAAAACAGGTGTCCTGGAATGAAGATGAGGGAAATGCTGGACAGAAAGAGGCAAACATTTTCTTATTTTGATATTTTATCTTTTATCTAAATATTCTCATTTGCAACAAAAGCCTGGGGAGAAGTGTGGGGAGGAATGAGACAAAAAAAGCTGTGGATGATTAGGTTGCCATAATGGTACAGTATGAGGACTACATTTGAAATGTGTCCAGGACATTGAGGTCAACACCCCTACTCTTACGAATACGTAGTGCCACGGGATCTTTAGTGACCACAAAGTGTCAGTGCCACATTACAAAGTGCCAGGTGACTATAGGGAGACAATAACTACACAGGAACAGTAGTGCCTAGCATTTTTATTAGCATACAGAAGGCATGACAAAAGGATTTAAAGGCAACAAATTAACTGTATACAGTATATATTATTTATTTACAAGATTACCAAACAGTATAACAACAACAAAAGGAAAGGGGGCCAGAAGCATCTACAACCCTGAATGGATATAACAGGTACAAACGAGCACACAGCTCCTAATCGGATCAGAACCGGTGGAAAAAGGCAGAGGAAATGTGATTACAGAGATATGGTATGGTTACAAGATTCGATATGGTTACAAGATTCGAATATACTGTACAGTGATCAGACACTCTAACAGTTAGGACACCTGCTGCTGTACTACCTGACATTCTGCTTAGATGACTTGTGGCTCAATGTGCAATGAATTAATGGAGATATTTGGTGTTTGTCTAATTCTGGTGTTAACAAATGTAATCAGAAACTCCTTCACAGTAGGATATTTCACTTTACTGATCCTACAATCCTAATATGCATTGACGCACATTAGGCCAGGGGTGCCCAATAGGTCGATCGCGATCTACCAGTCGATCGCAAAGACAATGGTAGATCGCACATGTTTAATAAATGCTTTTGCTACATTTTTATTTTCATAAAAATAAACATAACAACATCACTTCTTCTCCATTTAGTTTCTTTCTGACTTGCACTTAACGAATAGATTTTGACCAGGCAAGATTTTTGTTTATTCAGTTGCCATGACAACTAACGTTTAGTCTGCCTCGCGATTTCCAAGATCTTCGTACTCGGAGCACAGAGCGCAAAATACTGAAGCTTGGCCTAATCTCCGTATTCGGTAGCACATATGACATTAATTTGCAAAATACAAATGTAAAATAAATTCCAAATATTTGAAAATGAGTGCGGTACCAAGCAAAAAGCCTAAAACTATACCATTTCCATGCAATGTCCTTTTCTTAATGCATTCGTTACATCTGCCAAA